>SEYY01002967.1:27500-35000 GCA_009176605.1 Armadillidium nasatum | reverse complement strand
TGTTTGCAATTATATTTCAATAAATTTATTCACCTGTTGCAACTGAAAAATAAATTTAGAATATAGATATAAATTTCAATTTCCACAATAAAAAAAAAAATAAAAAAAAAATCGGCACATTTTTATTTTTTTTTTAATATTATTGAGATCAAATTAATTTCCGTAATTTTTAAGGAATTTTTTTTTTTTTTGCTAATATAGTAACAAAAAGATCAGCTTCCACTTTTAGTGTATTTAAATAAATCAATATAGGTTCAAATATATAATTATCACATCATAAACAGACTGCTTTGTCAAGGTGTTAGATAAGAAAGAAAATACATATATATATATATATATATATATATATATATATATATATATATATATATATATATATATATATATATATATATATATATATATATATATATATATATATATATATATATATATATATATATATATATATATATATATATATATATATTATATATATATATATATATATATATATATATATATATATATATATATATATATATATATATATATATATATATATATATATATATATATATATATATATATATATATATATATATATATATATATATATATATATATATATATATATATATATATATATATATATATATATATATATATATATATATAAGTAAATGTTTGTGTGTGGTCTTAATAATATATCTTTCAACAAAGGTTATGCTGTTTAAAATAACATTTAATCTGTTATAATTTTTCGGTATGTTATTTATTAATCATTTTTTATTCACGGGTTTTACAATAAATATTTCCATGTTTTTCCTCATACGTTTAAGTGAATTTCTCTCTTATGCTTTTATAATGACTTAATGATGTTTACCAATTATATGCATATATATATATATATATATATATATATATATATATATATATATATATATATATATATATATATATATATATATATATATATATATATATATATATATATATATATATATATATATATCATTTGATTGTGCACATGTATGTGCATGAAGTGTCTTTTTATGGGTGCATATGATAGGTACCTATACTAAACAGTAAAATCCGAATAACCTCTTGTAGAGAGCTTTTGTATGTCATCTAAATTTAAATTTATTTGCTACATTCATAAATTCATGAGCATTACTTAAAAGAAGTCTTTCAATAAGATATTATGGTTTTTCTTTTGAGAATTCAAAGGCTTATGAAAACCTATGAATTATCTGAATTTCTTCAGTCTTTAAGTGTAGCGTTTTATGTTGATTTTATTAGACAGATTTATTTTCCCTTTTTGTATGTTATAAACGTTTACTTGCATATATTTTTTAGACAATTTAAAGTTACAAAAGATATGAGGCTCAAGGTGTTAAAATTACGGAAACCAATTGACAGATTAAAATTATTATTATTAAAATGTAATATAAAATTAGAAAAAAAAAGAGTAGTCTTCAAGTTTTTAATGTTGAAGATTTTTTACTTCTATTGCAACGAAAGAAGTGAGAGTGATGTGGAATTTTAATAGATGGGGATCTTAGCAAACAAACCTTTTAAAATTCTTTCTTCTTTCTAACGGTGAAGATTTAAATACTGATTTTCAAAGATTTTACAGCTTCGCTATTATATTTCTTAGCCTTTAACTTTCTAGTGAAACTTTGCTTCTTGTGGAGAAAAGTGGACAGCCGACATCTTTGTATTGAATTATTGCAAAGTATTCTCAGTCATGATCTTGTCCGTGGTAAGAAAAGCCCATATCTAAGCAGTATGTACTTCTTTGATAAATAGAATTGTTGCTGGAAAGAAAATGAAACTTTTGTCAGCGTCGTTGTTGAATATAAAATAGTTCTGTAATTTTGCTGGCAAATAGCGTTAAATGTAGGGAATCTAGCTGTTGTCTTCGGAATGCATTAGTTTTCTCTATGCACTTGCTGAAGCACATTGAATACATACGGTCGCGACATGCATTCATCCAAACAGTCCTTGGGAGCAATTATTCAGTTTCTGACCGCAGAAGCTGTTAGAGATGAAATTTAACATCGTAGTGTCGTGTGAAGGATATGTATAAGAATGAGTGTCTGTGATGCAGTACAATGTTAAGATGGTGTAGATAATTTTGTAAATGATATGTGAGCTCGAAGGACATGACTAGACCTAGTAAGTCACAATTGACAATTCACACGCATTTGATTGCTGACTGACAATCCTTAAGGCAGAATCGTCGAATCACCAGCAAAGTTGCGGAAACATTGTCCAAAAATAATGTTTAACACCATTTTCATTTTAACGATTGGGATACAGCAATGTTTGATCACAACTGGTCTCAAGCATCTTGCTTAAAAGAAGAAAACTCAGTAGATGGGGCTTCCCTGGATCATCTGCTTCGTTATTGCCCAGAGGGGCAAACTTTCTTTCAAAGATTACGGTCAAATATGAAACTTGGTGCCACCACTTCAAATTTACCTCAGAAAAGATAACAATGGAATAGAGGCACCTCACTTCTCGGTGTTCAAAAAATGAGCGAGTTCTTCTTGAGAGCAAGGAAAGTGATGCCCACGTGTTTCTTCAATGTATTCCCACTAATATTGGAGTTTAATTAAGAACAAAGGCAGCATAGTCAAAGAAAACACATACGTACTACTTTGCACAATCTCAAAATAGACATCAAGAGAAAATGACTCTGTATGCTATCAAAAGGGGTTATTTTGTTGTACAACAACGCTCTTCCACATGGGACTAATGTGTTAAAATTTTCTAGCACGTTTCCAATGGGGGTCGCTCGACAATTCCTAATAAACTTAAGACCTGTTGCACTGAAATTTCCACACCTTCGGCTCAATGAAAAAATTCTATAGGGTCATTGATTCAAGAACTACGAAAAGTCCTTCACGCCTTAGAATGCTATTTCTCTAATCACCATGGAAGAAGTACTTTTAAGGGTATCCACAATATAGTGACACGAAGAGAAACTTGCTTAACCAACAAGAGAACTATGTGAAGAGGTTTGAAGCTCATGTTTTAATATACATTCTGTAAATTCATATATTTCATGAAACAAATAATTTCAGTAAAACTTAGAGAGTCTAGCTTTTATTTGAGAAACCTTTTTAAAATTCATATTAGCTTGCGTGTTTCTAACACACACACACACACACACACACATATATATATATATATATATATATATATATATATATATATATATATATATATATATATATATATATATATATATATATATATATATATATATATATATATATATATATATCAATGTGTCATAACTGTCCTTGAAGGCGCTGATATAATCAATCATGCATATCGTATGTAGAAACTACCGAAAACGTTCCTTTTCTTAAGCAGGACAATGCCTGTGAGGTAAGTATTTTTTTTATCTTTAATTAAAAAAATAAAATGAAAATACTTAATACAATGTATTTGAGACCATTATTCACTATTAAAAAGTCAATAAATTTTTACTTCATTTTTATTACTAATAATATAAATTAAAAGCGAATAAATAGCAAAATAAAATTTACTCATAAAGTAGGAAGTAATCGATTAAATTATTATTATTATTATTATTATTATTATTATTATTATTATTATTATTATTATTATATATATATATATATATATATATATATATATATATATATATATATATATATATATATATATATATATATATATATATATATATATATATATATATATATATATATCCTCTGATGGGAAAAAAACCCACAGGCATACAAATTTCACCAGAGTTGGGAAAACATCAAATTCCAAGCCCAATTAAGGGCCGATTTGTCTCTATAAACGACATTTAATGGTGTGGAAGTCAAAGAAAACTGTAAAATAGGTAAAGGAGTCTATTGCAACTTTATCAGTAGTGTACACGAAAGATTGAACATTGCTGTTAGTCTGTAATTAAAGAGTTGATAGAAAAAGGATGATTCTGTGAGGAAAGGCACTCCTCAGTGGAGGAGTTATGTAACGAAAGAGTTCTGAAGAGCAGTGTCGTTTGTAAAAACAATAGTATGGAGAGAGTGACGCAATAATTCTACTGGCAGAAAGAAATTACCGAGAGTTAATGAAATCGAAAGAACTGATAAGAAGGAAAGCCCTTTTTCAAGAAGAGCTGTGTGATTGGAAACATCACAGATGTGTGAGACACACTCAGTACAGGGGCGTACAATACCCATGTAAAAGACAAACAACTGTGGTGACATGATGGAATTCTGAAGGCGCCTCAGAACATCCAACTTCTTAGAAGCTTGCTTAGAAAGATAATTAATGTGATCCTTCCAAGAAAAGTCAAAAGAAAAAATTGCATCGAGAATATTAAGTACAGACGAAGATTCAAATTGTGTGTATTCGGAGATGTCGTAGGTATCATAAATATTTATTAGCAATTAATGTGCTTCAACATCAAGAGTTTTCCGAAACACCATGAAGACTTAACAAATCTTCTCTCTACCTTTAGTTTTAACTTCTCTTGTATAGTGCTTACGGAGACATACGTCAAAGCTTATAACGAAGATTTGTTTGATCTTTCAGGCTTTGACCTCTTCATTCCTTACCGCAAAGGAAAAAGAAGGAGAATATCGGCATACAATAAACTTAGACCTTAAGGGCCTTAAGGGCGTTAAATCAAAAGAAACTCTATTAATTGTTAATAAAGACATAAAGAACTTTCAGTGACCTTAAATGGAGTTGCCAGGAAAATTAGTTTATTAGTAATATACCGCCACAAGGAAGAAAAGTAAATTTGGTAAAGACACTCGACGAAATATGGAGTATCGCACTGAAAAATGGGACCACATTAATTGCTATGAGCTTTAACATCTACATATCCAGCAATGCCACTACCTCTTGTAGTACAAATTCACTAATTAACACCATGATATCAAATGGCTTTGTAAATTACATAACAAACATCAAAAGGCCAATTGTACATCAAAACTCTACAATAATCAATATATGGTCAAATAAACAAGATTCAACAAAATCCTATACTTTGTATTCAGATATTTCAGACCACTACCTCTTGCGTATTAATGCTAGAAACACCACCTACCTCAAAAGAACAGGAGAAAATAATTTTCAGACATGTCTGATGACCGTAAAAGTAAATTTCTAAACCAAATAAAGACAACAGATTTTTCATTATACACAATGTCAATATTTCAATAAATGAAAAATTCAAATTAATGTGTCTCAACATCAATTCTCAACATCAACCATAATTTCTACATTATTTACGACAAACACTTTCCCATAAAACACAAAACTACTCCAGGGAAAAGAATTATGAATAAATGGTTAACAAAAGCGTTGCTAAACTCAATAAAGCTAAAAACACAAAGCTCTGTAAAAGTGTTAAGAAAGGCATCATACCAGTGCAAACTTTCACTACATATTCTTCATTCATTGAAAAAGTTAATTAGAAAATTTAAAGCTAACTATCTTGGATGCAAATTTAAACAAATCAAAACGATGCCCAATCAAAATGGGAATTGTTAAATAACATCTTAAATCGTCAGAAAAATAAAGAAGTTGTAATTCCAGAAATAAAAAATTAAAGACGAAATAGTGACCGATAGCCTACTTATAATCAATGAATTGAATTTCTATTTTACAACTATTGGAGCTAAAGTGGCAGCAGAAATTCTCCAAATAAATGTCTTTAACTGACTATCTAGAAATGCAGAAAGCTTAAAAATTTTCTTTAACAAGCGTATCAAGTTCTGAAGTCAAATGCGCAATAAATAGTTTCTAAAACAAAAACTCTGACATTTATAGTGTGCCAAACTGGATTTGCAAATACTACATAAACGAAATCACACCAGTATTAAGGATCCTCTATACTACTTCACTTGAGTTAGACCACTTTCCTGAAGAATTGAAAATAACAGGAGTTACCCCAGTTCCTAAAGCCGTATACACTTCATTTCCTAATAACTTCCGTCCGATATCTATCCAGCATACAATTAATAAAATATTAGAGAAATCGGTGCATACATAACTTAGAAATTACTTTACGAGAATGAACTTCTTTCACAGTTTGAATTATCAAAAAATCGTAGTACAGAAGATGCGCTAATTCTCTTTGTTGAAACTATAACACTACTAGATTTTTCAAAAACATTTGATGTTGTTCCACTCAACTAACTCTTACATAAATTAGATAGACTTGGCGCTTTGAAAGACCCCATTATCTAGTTTAAGTTATATTTATCTGGTACCACCGAATTCGTGAAATTAGGAAATGTCTCATCCTCCCTATCTCCAGTTTCTCAAGGTGTGCCTCAGGGATCTATTTTGAGTCCACTATTCTTTAACAAATACACTAACGACTTCTAAAACTGTCATAATTCTTTATATTCTCAACACACTGTTGATACTGCAATTCAAAAAGAGGCAAACAGACTTTCCCTTAACCTAGAAGAAAAAAAAAACTTAATTATGACAAACGTTAAAACTCCTATGATGCTAAATTCCAAGGCAAGAGAAACAACCATAAGTCAGACCACATCTGCAAAACTACTAAGAGTTATTTTCGATGAGAAACTTTCCTTCAAAAACTATATAAACTTGCATATGGTACCTTTGCATTCTTAGAGATAAAAAACTTTATTTCAAAATATGTATTAAAAAAGCTATATCACAGCATAATTTACCCACACATACTATATAACTTACCGGTATGGGAATGCGCAAGTGTATATCTGCTACATCTCTTAATAACACAACATAAAAAAATAATTCGTATACTATGTGGATCACCCAATTAATGAGTCCATACAACCCCACATTTCAAAAATTTATCCATACTCAAACTACAAGATATGCTCACTCTTACAATGACTGTGCCCTTCTCTCTATACTATTGCTATTACAATGGACACTGATCTTCTGAAATCTCCCGTCGCATAACTCCTCAATTAAGATGCGCTCGTGCGACACGCCTTTCTACACAGTCTATCCTTTCTCTGTACAACTCTCTGACCCCAGACTTAACCTCTGTGCTCAATGTTACAAGTACTCTACTGGTAATTTCTGTAACACACTCCCTTCATCTGTTTTCCCAACTTCCAATGACTTGCACACCTTAAAATTTGACCAGATTTCTGATTTTCTCCCTAACTATGATGGAAATTTTATTGACTATGGTGTTTGCCCACCAGAGGTGATATAATTTTTATATAAATTATATACAACATATATATATTATATATATATATATTATATTATATATATAATATATATATATATATATATATATATATATATATATATATATATATATATATATATATATATATATATATATATATACAGTATATATATATATTATAATTTGAAGGTATTTAATTTTCATTATGAGTATATGGATAATGTATAACATTTTCAAAATTTAGCTTTCAGTTATAAGATGTATTGTGGTTAATGGTTATACATAAATGTTAAATTTTCAGTTTTTTAAAAAAG
>SEYY01002967.1:10000-20000 GCA_009176605.1 Armadillidium nasatum | reverse complement strand
CTTCATAATGTCATGTCTCTCTTTCAAAGATGGTGTAAGGCATTTCCAGTAACTAACCTCTTATGATCTTCGATTCTTCTACTCCGTCTCGAAATTTAGAAAGCATATCATCTTCACGGCAGCCATCTGGTTTTTCTTCATTCATGATGTCTAATCACGTGACTTCGTGTTCATCAATATGTGCCAGGGACTAAATCTTCAACTATTTTCGTCAATAATATTCAGCGTATTTGAACCTGACTTATACTTGTGATGTCGTTCTATGACTTCATATTCCTCTTACTTTTTGATGTTAAATATAAAATTATGCTTTCACATTTCATGATAATTACAGTTACACAGTATTTATATTGCATAATAAACACACCCTACTGTTTTTGTGGTCAAATTTCATGATTATGATTCCTTTTTATATCATCACATCTTCACTGAAACTGAAATTTATGATTCATTTAATGTATAGCATATAATTATTCTTGTACTTACAAGTCTTCAAAGTACTCGGATTTATATTCAAGGTTAAGTGTCGATATGTTCCATTAACAGAGATATAACTTGAACAGGTAAACTAATGACTTCATCCAAATTTAAATAAAAACTTCTTTTATATAATCTTTTAATTAACATTAAATTTTTGAAATCTCTGTATATTGCTTTATTTTATTATAAAAAATTTTTTTTGCTTCATAATTTTACTTCATAATTTTATTTTATTTTTACAAGTTTTATATTAAAATTTTTAATTTTATTTTTTCATTTGACACCTAAAATTTTTGGACATTTTATCCCTAAAACACATGATCACGAAAAATACAAAGCCACATACACCTACAAACACACACCTACACACATACACACACACACACACACACACACACACACACACACACACACACACACATACACACACTGCTTTCATAAACTATCATATAATTTTTCCCGAAATATTACATCATAAACATTCATGCTGCTGTTCTTGATACGTATTCGTTCTTTATAATTAACACTTCCACATAACATTAAAACCTTTTTCGATTCATATTGGTTTGTTTCATGAGGAACTTATGAATTTTAAATTTATTTTCCATAAATCATTACATTTTATATCTCCAATGTTCTCACACGAATTTTGAACTGCACAAGCACTAACTATGAAGTCATAATATATTTTAAGTCTTTTAAGCTGAGGTTCACCGCATTTAATTAATGTCAAACTTCTTTATCTAACATTTGTCGTAGTAATACTGAAACATATCTTACCTTTTTAAAATTGGCAAATATAAAAAAAATACTTTCATAAATAATATTTTTACAAACACACACACACACATACATTCAAATACTTTAACGATACCATTTCACATTCTGCTGTTTCTGAATATTTCCTAATACATATTAAGGGATATTTACCTATAGTTTAAACATACTCCGTCAAAATACTCAAAATTCAAAATAATCTACAGGTACTTTGAATTAAATTTTAATCATAATCCCCGAACCAAGCACCTTAATATATAATATATATATATATATATATATATTTATATATATATATATATATATATATATATATATATATATATATATATATATATATATATATATATATATATATATATATATATATATTATATATATATATATATATATATATAATTTTTTTTTTTTTTTTTAATGATTCATATATTATTTATTAAAAGATTTGTTGTGCTGTTATATAATAAAATACAATTTCAAGAAAAAATTTATGGTGATTAACTATTGCGATATATGTAGTCACAATTTAAAAAAATTGAACGATATATATACATAAGATTGAGTTGAAGAGTAAGGAATATATACCAAAAGAAATGAAATGAAGAATGAGTGTTTAGAGTGAGAAAGTCTACAATTGACGAGACTCGTACTTCAATCTCAAATTTAGGTTATTTCAACATTCATTAACATTGACATGAAGGAAATTTTTTTAAAGTATATATATATATATATATATATATATATATATATATATATATATATATATATATATATATATATATATATATATATATATATATATATATATATAATGTTCAATATTTATGTTTTTTTTATTATTTTGGTAAGTGTACAAATCTTTTAATAAATAATATGAATCATTATAAAATCTAAAAAGTTATATATATATATATATATATATATATATATATATATATATATATATATATATATATATATATATATATATATATATATATATATATATATGTATATATATATATATATATATATAAGTGCTAATATATGATGGAGGAAACAATGGGCATGCTTGATTATTGCACAGGAGTGTTTGTTTGATTCTGGAAGAGAACTAAGTTCTTTACCTTCCTGTTGTAGATCGTTATTTATCTCCCATCTTTCGCAATCGAACAGTGCAGGGCGGAACACTGCGGTGCTTGGTCAACCTAACCCCCAATTTCTAACATTGAGTTTCTAAATGGTAATATTAATTTAAAATTTTTTAAACAAATCATAAAATCGAGAGAAGGACACGTTTATACAATGAAGGAGTTCAATGTAAACTCTGGTTCACAAAAGCTCAATAATTTATTTATGTTTTGGGAATTTTAATGATGATGATGGACATATTAATTTTAGACAGATGATGCGTAGATTCGATAACCGGAGAGTGTACGTTTAAAAGTGTCTGTGAAAGTAAAGTTTTCATTTCAATCATTTGTCTGGAGAAAGGAAATTCGCTCTGATTTTATTCTTAAGCAACAATTTCTTTGTCTAAATGATATTTCCATATAATACATTTCCAATAATATATTTATCTCTCTCTCTCTCTCTCTCTCTCTCTCTCTCTCTCTCTCTCTCTCTCTCTCTCTCTCTCTCTCTCTCTCTCTCTACCATTACCTTAACCTTAAACTTGACAAAATATATTAATTCCAATAAGTATGAAAATAGTTGTTACG
Source organism: Armadillidium nasatum (assembly GCA_009176605.1). Classification (NCBI taxonomy): domain Eukaryota; kingdom Metazoa; phylum Arthropoda; class Malacostraca; order Isopoda; family Armadillidiidae; genus Armadillidium; species Armadillidium nasatum. The sequence continues at coordinate 17,043 of SEYY01002967.1, read as the reverse complement.
TCTTTAAAAATTAACATATGTAATATTATTTTGTTTTATGATTTTGCAATAAATAAATTTAAATTTAAATTCTATATTGAAAATAATCTTTTTAATTATTAATTAACCATTCCCTGGACTAGAGAATGGGAGACGAGTAAAGCTTCTCATAATTTTGATCATCTTAGGGATATCAAATATTAGAGAAAACCTTTAACTGAAGTTGTAATTTACTTTGTATTTTCTTAGGCGTTCTAAAAACAAATACTTAGGGTGTAATCGACAATATGTTAATTTAATTATATGCAATACAATTATCCATATATATATATATATATATATATATATATATATATATATATATATATATATATATATATATATATATATATATATATATATACATATATATTTTAGATATATATATATGAGTAACCAGTTATTCAAGACAAGGGAAGGAATAATTAAGTGGTTAACATTGATATCAAAAAGGTATGGGAAGAAATAAAAATACCAACAGAATGGATTAAAGCAGTAAACTTCCCAATACATAAAAAGGGATATAGAAGAGAATGTGGAAATTATAGGGGAATAGTGTTGTTAATAGGAGCTTGTAAGATATACGAAAGGATCTTGGAGAAGATTGAGGATGAAGGTTGAAAATACAATTGGAAAATGGCATCACGGTTTTAAACAAAGTAAAAGCACGACAGACTTTATATTCAATATGAAGATGCTGATGGAGAAAACATAGAATGGAATAAGAAAACATATGCAGCATTCATTGACTTTCAAAAAGCTTTCGATAGGATAAAAAGGAAAAGACTGTGGAGAGTATTAGACGACCTGGCGTACAATATTCCGGAGAAATTATCAACAGCTATTAAGAGCATGTATGAAAAGCCTATAAATATGGTCAAAGGAGGAGGAAGCGAAAAATGATTTGGAGGGAAAATCGGCGTGAGGAAGGGCAGTGTGTTGTCACCATTGCTTTTTGCACTGTACCTGGACAGATGTCTGAAAAGAATATGCATAAGAGAGAATAGAGAATACACATTGGTATACGCGGATGATGCGGCAGTGACAACATCAGGAGCTGAGGATATTCAGGAAACTGTGAATAGGTGGAATGATGTGTTGAACTCTACGGGAATGAAAATAAATAGAGAGAAGAGAGAGTTGTGAACATAGAGGGGACTAGACTTAAGCAGGCGAGTAAATTTAAATACTTGGAGTGAATTTAAATACTTGAAGCTGACCAGTAAGTTTTGAAATTTGCAACTGGCATGTATGGCCTAAATATATTCAATGATTTGAAAATTGAACAATTACTTGAAAATAACAAGTTTAGAACTTTAGTTTTTACTAAAAATTTTGCTCGAGACATTCATAGCAAATGTTGCCATTTGCATCTTTTGTCCGAATAGGACCAAGTAACTTATAACTGTCGATATTTCCTTATGTTCTTAAGGATTACCTTTTCTTACACTCTGCTGACTATAATATCTTAGATTAGCCAACTCATTTATTAAACTTTGAAAACCATTACTGCCTGTGGCCAAGTAATAACAAACAAATATAAGCACTAGTCCTGGAAATATTTAAAGAAATATTGAAGGCTTTAAATAACTTGCTTAGACTCTAAGGATCCAATAAAAACCAGAACCCATAATTTTCAATAATCACAAAGACAAATATTACTATAAGGCCTATTTTATACCCAAGTTATACGAATTTCGGTATATCCGGATTATCAGATTAGGGCCGCAGAGCCTTGCGATAATTACAATAAAAATAATCAAGAGAAACCAAGACTTGCAAGTCCGAAAAAGAAGAAAAAGATTACTCATTATTTTGATTTTAGAATTAACTGACTGAATTAAAGAAATAGTATCAATTCATTGGAAGATAAAATAACTTATAGCTGAATAATGCCACTTATTACTTTTTGATCTGAAACAAATTGGAATGAGTTTAAATGAAAATAGTAATCTTTGACTTACCATATACAGTTTTTTCTAAGAAATTGTAGCCCTTGATGGTTCTGAATTACTATATGTATTAACAGTTAGAACTTATTAAAGGTATATTTTGAGTAGAAGAATCAATTGAAAGGATATAGTAAGAAAGAAGTAAAAATAAAATTTACCTCATACCTTGAATTCTGAATTTGAAAACTTTTTTAACCAACAAAAAACTTACATTTTTTTAAAACGTCTAAACACTTTGACGAAAATTTGAAAAGTCTATATTTTAAAACGGGCTGCTTGTTAAGGTGCCAAACTGTTAAGTGCCACCGATCGAAAAAAAAAAAGAAAAAAAAATTATAAAACCTTATAAAAGAGAATTTAATATTTCTCCAATATAAAAGAAAACAAAATAAATAAAAATATATACAGTAGACAAAATAGTGAAAGTATATAAATAGTTTTTATGATATCTTAATCCAAGGTATAAAGGTAAATTTCTTTTGTTTGTACAAGTAAATGATCAAGTAAAACACAATCTAGCTCGGATTTGTTACGACCTTGAAATTTGAAAATTAACATTTAGAAGATGCTGAACCAGAAAGAAAACGAAAGAGAGATACTTCACCAACACCTTGATCCAGTACGCATGTGTTCACTAACTGAGACTCTTAATATAATTCTTTTTTTCCAGGTGGCGATGAAGAGAAGAATATCGCAAACAGCACATCAATGAAATTCATTGAAAAGTACCCCAAAGAAAAAAGATTGAGTCCACATGAAAATGTCTTGAAATGGTGGAAGTATAAAAGCAAAGAATATCTAAACTTGTCAAAAGATTCTTGTACATTCCAAAGCTTCCCTCCAAGCAGTGATGCAGTGCTGCCTGATATATATATATATATATATATATATATATATATATATATATATATATATATATATATATATATATATATATATATATATATATATATATATATATATATATATATATATATATATATATATATTATTATATATATATATATATATATATATATATATATATATATATATATATATATATATATATATATATATATATATATATATATATATATATATATATATATATATATATATATATATATATATATATATATATATATATATATATATATATATTATATATATATATATATATATATATATATATATATATATATATATATATATATATATATATATATATATATATATATATATATATATATATATATATATATATATATATATATATATATATATATATATATATATATATATATATATATATATATATATACATAAAATTTTGCTTTAGAATTTCTCAAGTAGACTTGTAGAATATATTTAATTTTATGTGAATTTTACGTGCTTGTTATAAGGTTCCAAAAGACCTGTCGCATCGATGCTAATCTGCCTTTTCATTATCGTCAAAAACTTGATTTAAATCTAAAGTAGCGAGAGATAAGATAAGAAATTCTCTGATTTGTGGGGGCTGGAATTCAATGTTTTTACTTGGTAACAGTGATACAAAGACGAAAATATGAAATAAAACATAATAATATATATATAATATATATATTATATATATATATATATATATATATATATATATATATATATATATATATATATATATATATATATATATATATATATATATATATATATATATATATATATATATATTTCAGTATACATGTTTGGATCTATGTGCGTGTAAAGGTGTGTGTTTAAACTGTTTAACAAAAATTAGGATTTGAAAATCGAATGGAGAAAGCCGAACGTTTAAAATGACTGAACCGCAAAATTGAATAATTATTTTTTCTTTCTCTTTTTATTAATATGAAATTAAAACTTTTATTTTAGCACTCACAATGAAGAAAGAAAATGAATTCAAACGTTAACATTCTTCATTTCCCATCTTCAACAGTATTTTCACAATAAATTCTGTTTATAAAATTTTTTCCTCTTTATTTTCTTCCTTATCTATCTATCTATTCTCTTTCTTGTTCTTTTCTTTATGCTTCTTTCTTTCTCTATCTATTCATCTCTTTATCTATCTATCTATCTATCTATCTATCTATCTATCTATCTATCTATCTATCTATCTATCTATCTATCTATCTATCTATCTATCTATCTATCTATCTATCTATCTATCTATCTATCTATCTATATGTTCTCTTATGATTCTTTTTTCTTTATCTATCTATCAATCTATTTATTTATCTACCTATATATCTATCCATTTATCAATCTATCTATCTATGTACCCCTCTACCAACCTCTTTGAATATATTATATTAAATCATTATATAGAATAATACTCTATAATTTCTAATAATTATCACAACATTAGTTTTTAATATATAATCAATGAAGATCTTTAAGCCGTAGCTGTTCAATTCAGGGAGACCATTTTTCGTTATTGGTGGCCTCTGAAGACCAAAGTCTTCTACATAATATTTACATATTGTAATTAAGACATAGTTTAAGACGTATTGGTAATTATGGTGAAAAAAAATAAAGTTAACCACAAAGTAATTACTGATAAATTCACACACACAAATAGACAACTTTTGAGAGGAGTATATAAATATACTCATAAATGTATGATAAATTATATGTATTTATTCATATTATACGAACATATGTTGACTTGTCTTGAATTGCAGGATGTTTTTATTATATTTTCAATATATATGAGTTTTTAATTATTTTAAATTTTGCATATAGAATTAAAATTTTGTAATTAAAAATAAAATAATAAAATATTTGTATATAATAATAATAATAATAATAATATAATTATTGTAATATACTAATAATAATAAAATAATAATAATAGTAATAATGATAAATATAATAATGATAATAATAATAAATTTGCATATAGAATTAAAATTTTGTAATTAAAAATAAAATAATAAAATATTTGTATATAATAATAATAATAATAATTATTGTAATATACTAATAATAATAGTAATAATGATAAATATAATAATGATAAAAATAATAATAAATTTGCATATAGAATTAAAAGTTTGTAATTAAAATAAAATAATAAAATAATATTTGTATATAATAATAATAATAATAATAATAATAATAATAATAATAATAATAATAATAATAATAATAATAAATAATAATAATAATAATAATAATAATAATAATAATAATAATAATAATAATAATAATAATAATAATAATAATAATAATAATAATAATAATAATAATAATAATAATAATAATAATAATAATAATAATAATAATAATAAATTTTCTCTTCAATTGCTTTTTTTTTATTTCTATATTTTTTTTCCTTTAGCGTTTAAACACCTGAAAATTTCTGGCCATGCATCGATAGCGTCTGTTTACAATATACAAATATTTACTTTTATAACTTTTTTTTTTTTTACTTTTTTTTTTTTAACGCAAAAAAAGTTAATTTATTTTTTCCACACAAATAATTATTAATCAAAGATTTTTTAAATACTTTTTTTTTCCTTTTTTTTCTTTTAAATTAATTAAATTCAAGAATTTAAGGAGTAAATTATTATTATTATTATATATATAAATTATATAAAATATAATATATATATATATATATATATATATATATATATATATATATATATATATAATATATATATATATATATATATATATATATATATATATATATATATATATATATATATATATATATATATAATATATATATATATATATATATATATATATATATATATATATATATATATATATATATATATATATGTGTGTGTGTGTGTGTGTGTGTGTGTGTGTGTGTGTGTGTGTGTGTGTGTGTGTGTGTGTGTGCACAAGCAAAAAATCATCATTTAAATAAAATAACCAAGAAAGAAAAATCGTTACAATATGAAGGAAATATTAAATCCTGATTTTTCGTATTACTTTTTCGTATTATTAAACTGTAAACTAAAACAAACTTGGCAAATTGACTTCGCCAATATTGCCATTACACTCAGGATATATTCTTCTATTCTTCTATTATTATTGTTATTATTATTATGATTATTATTATTATGATTATTATTATTATTATTATTATTATTATTATTATTATTATTATTATTATTATTATTATTATTATTATTATTATTATTATTATTATTATTATTATTATTATTATTATTATTATATTATATTATTATTATTATTATTATTATTATTATTATTATTATTATTATTATTATTATTATTATTATTATTATTATATATTATTATTATTATTATTATTATTATTATTATATTATTATTATTATTATTATATTATTATTATTATTATTTATTATTATTATTATTAATTATTAATTATTATTATTATTATTATTATTATTATTATTATTATTATTATTATTATTATTATTATTATTATTATTATTTTATTATTATTGATTGAATGAAAAAATATGAAGAAAGAAAAGAAAAATAAAGAATTTATTTGTCTATTTTTTTAAAGTTTTTTTTTTTGTTGTGGTTTGCAATTCACTATTAACTTATATGAGTGATTAAGCATGAAGTAAGAAGCGGATAAATGTATGAAGGGATTGGGATTTTTTGAGGCCGTGTGATTTCCCGGATATCCGAGTCTACAAATTCGGAAAATCTGCTAAAATTTAAAAAATCTGAATTAGTATCAGAACCAAGTAAAAAAAGGCATACCTTTTTGAGTGGGGTATCCGCCAAATTTGAAAAATCCACAAAAGTATCCAAAAGATATTGAAAGGACTCATGTTCTCACAATTAAAGCATCAAGCAATATTTGATTATTCGAATTATATCCATATAAATATGTCAAAAACAAATTATGTCAAAAATTTCAAATTTATGACGTCATTAGCTTTAAGTATCTCTTTATGTCTTCCCAAACATCTTTATTACCATTGTAGATAAACGGATGAACTGTATCGAATTTAAATAGGTATCCTTTTACGTCATTTATTTAAACCTTGATTATCCTTGCCAAAATGTTCGTAATCTGATGCCCGATGCCCAAACCAATTTTATTTTAAATTT
>SEYY01002967.1:0-5000 GCA_009176605.1 Armadillidium nasatum | reverse complement strand
AACGTGCGCTCATTCAGCCTGTGCCAAAGGAGGGGGACCCCTCTCAAAGCTCTAACTACCGTCCAATTTCTTTAACTTCCGCTCTTTCTAAAGTTTTCAAATCTATCTTTAACAGAAAGATTTGGAAAAATCTCAATTCTTCTAATCTTATCTCTGATCGCCAGTATGGCTTTCGTAAGAAACGCTCTACGGGTGATCTTCTTTCCCTTCTCTCGGACTCTTGGTCCTCCACTCTTCGGCATTTCGGTGAAACTTTTGCTGTTGCGCTGGACATATCGAAAGCTTTCGATAGAGTCTGGCACGAAGCTTTGATTTCCAAACTTCCCTCTTTCGGAATCTACCCTTCTCTCTGTGGCCTTCTCTATGATTTCCTTTCTGGTTATAGACGGCTACCGTTCATCCTATAAATCTATTAATAGTGGTGTTCCTCAACTATCTGTTCCATCCCCAACACTTTTTCTAGTTTTCATTAATGACTTTCTCTCTGTTACTTCATCTCCTATCCACTCCTATGCTGATGATTCCACCCTTCATTACTCTTTTCAATTTGAAAGGCGCCCCTCTCAACAACAGTTACTAGACGCAAAGAGGGTTGCCTTGGAGCAGCTGACCTCTGATCTATCTCGTATTTCAAATTGGGGCAGAGAAAACATGGTTGTTTCAATGCCTCAAAAACTCAATTCCTCCATCTCTCCACTCGACACAATCTTCCAAACAACTATGATATCTTCTTCGAAAACACTCAACTCAGATCTTCAATCTGTTCTTAATATTCTAGGTGTTTCCTTTTCTCGTGATCTTTCTTGGAAAGATCACATTACCTCTCTTTCTAAACAAGCTTCTAAGAGGTTGGGTGTTCTGAGGCGCCTTCAGTATTTCTTTACTCCACCCCATTTGTTTGCTGTGTAAAGGGGTGTTATTCGCCCTTGTATGAAGCATGCTTCGCACATCTATGTATTTGGTTCCATACATACAGCTCTCCTAGAGAAGGTAGAGTCTAGGGCATTTCGTCTCATCAACTCTCCTGCTCTTACTAACTCTCTTCAATCTCTTTCTGCGCTTCGAATTGTTGCGTCACTCTCTATAATATCGCTATTACAATGATACTGCTCTTCTGAATTCTCTCGTCACATACCTCCTCCACCGAGAAGGGCTCGTGCGGCTCGACTTTCTACACAGTCTCGTCCTTTCTCTGTCCAACTCTCTGACCCCAGACTTAACCGCTATGCTCTGTCCTACATGTACTCTACTGGTAAAGTCTTGAACACACTCCCTTCTTCTATTTTTTCAACTTCCTATGACTTACAACACGTTCAAACGTCGTGTATCAGTCACGTCGGCCTTTAATTTGACCAGGCTTCCGTCTTCCCCCTAACTCTGGTGGAATTTTAGTAGGCCTCTGGCCTTTGCCCACCAGAGGTGATATATATATATATATATATATATATATATATATATATATATATATATATATATATATATATATATATATATATATATATATATATATATATATATATATATATATATATATATATATATATATGCTTTAATTGCATATGTCGGTGCGGTGCGGTGCGGTGCGCTGACTGCATTTTGCTCTTGGTGCGGTGCGGTGCGGTGCGGTGTGGTGCGCAATGAACGCCAACTGGTGCGGTGCGGTGCACGACGACCTGGTGCGGTGTGGTGCGGTGCGGTGCGGAAAATTCCGGAGCTCGGCCAACCCTAATATATATATATATATATATATATATATATATATTACAACTCGAATAGCTATTTTGTTAACGTTTAAAATCATTCTTAGACTATATGCCAAAGAAACAGTTTTAAAAGACTACTTACTGCACTGCTTGAGGGTGACGTAGGGAATCATATGAAGTGTGAAAACCACTCAAAGAAAACAATAAAAAACTTAGGTTTTAATATCTGTGCTTTTAAGCTTTATTACCCGATTAAATTTACTAGACATTTTAATGGTTTTTACTTTTTATTTTTTATTTTTTATTTTTTTTTTATTTTTGTATTAAAACCCAAATTTTCTACAAAACATATATTATATATATATAATATATATATATATATATTATATATATATATATATATATATATAATATATATATATATATATATATATATATATATATATATATATATATATATATATATATATATATATATATATATATATATATATATATATATATATTATATATATATATATATATATATATATATTATATATATAATAATAATTAATCATATTTTACTTAACCTTTCTTCTGTGTTTTCTTTTAAAATATTTCTTTACGAATGGCCCTTTAACTTTCATCATTTCAGTAACTGTAATATTATTAATGAGCATTTATTTTAAATTTTCAAAATCACACTTAAATATGCACGAACGTAATATTAATTTTATAGAGAATATTTTTTTTTAATTAAAAAATAATAAAATATATATAATATATATATATATATATATATATATATATATATATATATATATATATATATATATATATATATATATATATAAATATATATATATATATATATATATATATATATATATATATATATATATATATATATATATATATATATATATATATATATATATATATATATATATATATATATATATATATATATATATATATATATATATATATATATAATATATAATATATATATATATATATATATATATATATATATATATATATATATATATATATATATATAATATATATATTATATATATATATATATATATTATATATATATATATATATATATATATATAATATATATAATATATATATATATATATATATATAATAATATATAATATATATATATATATATATATATATATATATTTACACACACACATATATATTGTAGGGAATTGACCCCTACTGAGTTTTAGTTGCATTTAGTTTTTATTGTAAAGTCTAATGCTCCCTTTTATTGCCCACGATTTCAGGGGTCTATTTGAGCAAATAATATAGGCCGGTAGACCTAGGTATTTTGGCCCTCATTGAGAAGTGAAGTATTCCTAGGATAATATTAGGAGGGCGAAGAAGACGATAATTTTCTTGAAAGTCAAGTTGCCACCTCTGTAGGTAAGGGTTTTAGAATTCGTTTTGGAGTTGAGAATGAGATGGGGATGATTAGTGAGAGGGTTTATCTAATTGGGGTTTTTCTTTAATTTTCTAGGTGGCAATCTATCTGCAATCTATAGTGAACTACAATCTATTTTGAAATACAATTTATTTTGGAACTTCAATCATTAGTGGAATCTAGCGTTTTGTGGACTCATCCTTTAATTAAAAGCATCTGGTAGTCTGCATCTTTAACTGTTAAATAACGGAGATTATTCGGGCAGCGGAAAGCCTCATAAAAGGATTGGAGGTGATCGGGAGGGGGGACGCGTAGCACGTTCGGGGTTTGGCACTCCCATCCTTTTACATTTTAAACTATTTTCTTATTTCTTTTCGAGAGGTGCAATACCATTGTTTGTCAATACTTTTAAATTCGTCAAGATTGTATTAAATTTATCATTTAGTAAGCCTTTTACTGGCCTGTTGTTGCCTTGTTTCTCTCCACTTTTTGAGCTTAGTGTCTTTTTCTCCGAACCCTTCGTCTACCATCAAAGTTGTACCACACCGAATTGGATTAAGTTAGTGTCAGGGTTTCTCCTTCTCCTGTCCGTTCTGTTTTTCCTTGGGAAACGCTTCCTTCCTTTTGTCTCCTTCGCTTTGTCCTTTCTTCCTTTTGCAAGGTTTATTCGTGGATTTTCAAGAGACTTGGCTGGAATTTCCGAGGGAGAGTGCAGTTATCGCTGAATTCCAACACAGACGTCCCGCAGTACAATACTCCAAGAACCTTATTGTAGACAGCCAGGTCATTGGGCGAACGTTCAGCACTGCTGAAGACCATCCGGAGAATTAGAACCCCTCCGCCCCTTCGTTTGTTGCTGTAAGAGAGGAGCTTTGTCGAATTCACGACATAGTAAATCTTTTTGGCATCCCCAGCGGGATCGCCTGTGTTGGTAAAGGGTTGCGGTTTATAGTTGTGAATTGCCTATTTCTGGATTCTTCTGGGAAATGTTATCGAACGGGCAGGTTGCTGGACCCAGTAAGGACGTCCAAGAGACAGTTCCTAAGCGAGATGGTCTTGAATTAATTCTCCGGGCGTTGCGGGATTTTCGAACACTTTATAATGCAGGTGAAGCAGAAGGTGATGTGCATGAAGTTGTGGGGGAGATCCAGCAATTGTTTTTGGATATTGGGGAACCATCTGCGCATGGAGATGTGAGACCTGAGTATGGACCGCGTCGCCATACCTCCAAGGTTGAGTTTAAACGTGAAACTGAGCATAGGGAGCTGCCGTCGAGGCGTCAACATCGGGATGATTCGTTGAGCAGCGGTGAGGAATGTGCTGACGTGAGTTCTTGTTCTGCTCACTCATTTTCCAGAGCTCAGCCAGGAGGGAAAAATAGTAGGTACCATCGTGGGAAACGTGCTTTTCCACATTTTAGCAATGCTGGTTCATGGATGAGTGGAGATCAGGCTTGGAGAGACTTAATGATGAGCATTGATGACTCACTGGCCCGGATTGCGGACGCCATCTCAGGATACACACGATTGGCTAAGAGTGTGAAACCATTACCATTCGAAGTAAGAGGAGTGCAGAGCTTTGATAGTTTTCTCAAGGAATTCGAGGGATATGCGAGGGACAAAGTAGGGAATGACCCCAACCGATGGTTGGTGGAACTGCGGGCACACTTGAAGAGTGATGTTCAGCGAGTTTATGACAAGTGTTATAAACAGGGGGCAAAGTATCGTCAGGTGGTGGGCAGATTGCGGGAGTGGGCTACGCACCAGAAGTCAGAGACCCTAGAAGAGAAGCGTGGTCAATTTTACAATGCGGTCATGCGTTCAGATGAGACTCTCAGTGACTACGCTATGCGTCTGGAGACGCTGTTTGGT
>SEYY01002966.1:30000-63076 GCA_009176605.1 Armadillidium nasatum | reverse complement strand
AACGACAAAATAATGCATTCATTGCGAACAGACCGGCCATATAATCAATAATTGCCCTACTAGACAACAAAAACAACAAGCTCGTGATGACTCTCTAAGTTGTACCGAGTGTGGAGGACCGCACTTAGGTAAAGACTGCCCTCAATATAAACCACCATCCTATTCCCATCAGGGAAACTAATATCCTCTGTGGTGAATGATCCACCCACAGAGTTTAATAACTCCAATTCTCTAGTGGACCTTTCATCACCCATAGTCACTTTAAACTCCTCTCCAGAATCTCCAAAGCCCCAAAGAATGAAGAAATCATCACCAACGGATGGATCACCGTTGCTATATCCCCTAGAAGATAACCCTAAAATAGAAACTCCAGATATCTCTAGTTTTGATACAATAGCAATTACTCCAGAATCACCCTCTATTATAAAACCTATTGAACCATCCTCTATAGACGATTTTACTACATTAACCTCTAATTCTAATTCTCTTACTCCTAAAACTAATTCTTCTATTTCTAATTCTATTATTCAATTTCAACACTTTACAAGTACCTCCTAAAGATACCTTATTAGTAGGTGTGTTCATAAAAGATTCTAAGCAAGACAAACTACTCACGGCTCTTGTAGATACTGGTGCCGCTGGGAGTCTTATAACCTCCAAAACATATAGTCTCTTAAATTCCCAAAATTATCCATTATTTTCAACCACATATAGTGGTGTACAAGGAATTGGAGGAACAGTATTTCCCGTTTATGGTATTGTAACTTTCCAAGTCCAACTTTCTAGAACTTATATAACCTGAACCACATCCATTCATAGTTGTGGATGATCAAGTTACAAATTATGATTTGATCCTAGGGTATGACTTTTTAAGCCATGAACAACTATTACCCGACTTAGCCACTAAACAGTTGATAAAAAGAAATAAAAATCATCTTCACCTATAATCGCCGAAGATATCCGTACATTGCAATCTAGAGATGGAATTGCAATGATAGACAAAGATATTTCTTTGCCACCAAATAAGTGTATCACTATCCCCATCTCTATTGATCATCTAATTTTTAATTATAACACTCTACTATTATTCACTCCAAATGATTCTAATAAATTTATAATGGATCATATTGTTCTAAACTATTCTCCAGATCAAATTATATACTTATATTGTTTTAATTTTAATGATAATCCAATACATCTTAAACGCGGATATTCTCTAGGTACTTTCTCTATTCTCTCACTAGATTCTTCTTTTTCTTCTATTAATGTAGTAGAGTTGTCTCAGAAACCCCAAACTACTTATCCTGAATGGACGCTAGAGTCATTATATGAAGCCTTTGATTTAGATTCTACTACTCTTACATCAAGCCAAAAAGAACAACTTATCCAACTTCTAATGAAATATCCTACTGCTTTAAGCTTAGGAGATGACGATGTAGGATGTACCTCCATACTTAAACACACAATAGACACACTTGTAGAAGACCCAGTGTGTTGTCCAATAAGATGCTTACAAGGTCCTATTCTTTATGAGGTAGAAAAAGTATGCCAACAATTAGAAGCTGACGGAATAATCAGAAAATCATACTCACCATACTCAGCACCCGTAGTTCCCGTCAGAAAACCAGATGGAGCTATGCGTTTATGCATCGACTACCGAAAACTAAATGAAGTGACTAAAGGAGACTCCTTTCCCTATACCGAATTTGACTGACACTCTATTTAGCCTACAAGGAATGAAATATTTCTCCACAATAGACCTTATTAAAGGCTATTATCAGATCGAAATGGAGGAAGAAAGTATCGAAAAAACAGCTTTCTCTACACCGCTAGGTCATTGGGAATTCATGAGAATGCCTTTCGGCGTTAAAAATGGCCCTGCGACTTTTCAACGTGCAATGCGGTTAGCTTTATGTCACATACCTTGGCAGGAAGTAATGATCTATTTGGACGATGTCCTCATTATAAGCCAGACCTTCGAAAAACACCTTACCATTCTAGAAGAAGTCTTAAAAGCATTTATCAAAGCTGGCTTCAAACTGAAACCCTCAAAAACCAATCTCCTAAGGACAGAAGTAAAGTTTTTAGGACACCAGATTTCATACCAAGGTATGATTCCTCTAGAAAAGAACATCAAAGGTGTAAAAGATTTCCCAGTTCCAAAGACCGTTCGACAAGTTAGACAATTTATGGGGCTAGTAAACTTTTACCGACGTCACATACCCCATTGTTCCGAAATAGCCAAACCTCTTTTCGACTTATTAAAACTTACTAAAAACTTCCAATGGACTGATCAATGCCAACAAGCTTTCGAATGTCTTAAAGAAAAACTAACCACTCCACCTCTATTATCTTATCCAGATAGAACTCCAAACGCAAATCCACTTTTTCTCCATACTGATGCTTCTGGTATTGGTGCAGGTGCATGCCTTGAGCCAAATACAGGAAGACATAGAAAAACCAATAGCATACATTTCTATGGTATTTTCAAAAGCTCAACGAGCATATAGTACAACTGAACGCGAAGTAGCCGCCATTAGGTGGGCTATACGATCCCTTAAACCATTTTTATACGGGATTCGAGTGATTATTTTCACCGATCACAAACCTCTTCTTTTTCTACACAATATGCCTCTAGTGAACCAACGAGTAGCCAGAACCTTGGAAGAATTAAATGATTTAGACTACGAGCTCAATTATGTGCCTGGAAAAGAAAATATAGTCGCTGATATCCTTTCTCGAATTCCATACGAATTGCAAATCCAAAATAATAGGGATACTTATATACCAGAATTGCCTGAAGGTTTTATAATGAATATAATTCCTGGAGGAGGTAATTCACTTTTCCAGTGTTTTTCTCAATTTCTTCATGGAAAATTAGACCTCTATTTGTTAATAAGACAAGAGGTTGTTCAAGAATTGCTAGATAACCGTGAAAAGTATCACATACCTACAGGAAGAGAAGCAAAACAAACATTAAAACAGTTACAACTAACTAAATTCCCTGGACAATTGCCATTTACTAATAGTATCGAAGCTTTCTCAAATATATATCTTGTACGAGTACTAGTTTACTACAGCAAAGACCATCCTTTACATTTCGGAAATCCCAATCATAAAGATATTTGTTGTTTATTTTGTTTGGGAGGTATCCATTATAATTTGTTAACCCCTACCAAATCAAAATTACCTCAAACAGCTGTTGATGCTTTATCTAGTTTCCCAATTTTATCAGCGCCAGCAGTGATACTTCATTTATTGGATTCTGAAGATTCTGAAGATATAAATGATGATGATATCTTGATAGAAAATTTCCCCACTCCATCAATAGTCACAATTGATGGAGAAAATAATAGCACTTTAGTTCCTACAGAAACTCTCCAAATCCATAATTTTTCTCTTTTAATAAACCCCCAAGACTCTGTAGAAGTAACTATGACCCATATTATGGAATGTCAAATAAATGATCCAATTCTTAAACGGCTAAAGAATGCCATTAGCAAAAATCAACCCTTCTTAGGACCCCTTAAAAATTTTTCCTATGCTCGTAATTCTATTTCTATATATAATAATTATTTAATTCACAAAAATAGAAAAGATCATTATCATTATTTAGTTTCATTCAATTTTGCTTTACAGGTTGCTATAATTAATCACCATGAATTTGCCCATATAGGCCAAAATAAGTTATATGCACTTTTAGATTGGATCATATGGCATCCAAAATTAAGAATGATATGTAAAGACATTTCAATGACATGCCACCATTGTCAGCTAGGAAAAGTTTCTAATATCTACCATGCCCCTCCGATGTTAAAGATTAATACTAGATTTCCCTTTGAATTAGTAGCTGTAGACCTATTACAATTACCAAAGTCATCTAAAGGAAATAGTTACATTTTTGTTTTAATTGATCATTATAGTAAATGGATAGCCACAGTTCCCCTTAGATCAAAACATACTTCCCTAGTAACAGCTGCCCTAAGAAATATTCTACCCTATTTGCCATTAATACCCTCCAGACTATTATCCGATAATGCGCATGAATTTAGAGGTCCAAAATTTGAAGAACTCTTAATACTCCATAATATTAAACATATTTATACCACCCCTTATAACCCATCCTCTAATGGAATCGCAGAAAGAGTCAATCGAACTTTAATCCAATATCTCCGTGGTACATTACGAGATCCATCAAACTGGGACATTCAACTGTCTTCAGTAGCTCTCATATATAATAACACCATCCATTCAGAAACAAAACGTTCTCCAGCTGAAATAATTTACTCCGAAGCTCATGATACCCGTCCAAATCTTCCTTGGACCCGATTCAATGAATATTGGGATGAAGGAAATACCAACTATAAATCCTTCTCAATCGGCCAAGAAGTAGCTTTAAAATTACAATTGCCTGGAGATCGTACTACTAACAAATTCAAGGATCGCTATCAAGGACCATTAACAATAATCAAAGTAAATAATAATAACGTAACGTACATAGTACAGTCTAAGGAAACTCAAAGATTATATAAAGTCCATCACAAGCAATTGAAGAAATGGTATAGTCCACCCGAATATCTTAAAAATCATCCCTTATTCCATAAATTTTTGACAAAAACGACTCTAAATGACGAACACAATTGAACGTTTAATACCTCCACCTTTACTTTTGCCTGAAGTAATAGAAAAGGATCTAGTGGATGATATCCCAATTAGCCCTGATTTAAATGAAACTGTAGACTCAGAT
This sequence comes from Armadillidium nasatum, assembly GCA_009176605.1. NCBI lineage: Eukaryota > Metazoa > Arthropoda > Malacostraca > Isopoda > Armadillidiidae > Armadillidium > Armadillidium nasatum. The sequence continues at coordinate 58,329 of SEYY01002966.1, read as the reverse complement.
GACGATTTTGTCGGATTTGATGAAACTGATCAAATAAATTCTTTATCACAACAACTTTTATCTCAATTACATAACAGTTTACAAATCATTGATAAAATTCATACATCTCCAATCACTCAGTTGCCACAATCAATAATAACTCCTAATGCTATCAATGAATCATTTTCTTTTCATTTAAATGAGCTATTTGCTTCTCCCTACTAATTTTTCTCCTACTCCTGATTTAGTTTCTATTACAAATGCTTCTAATTCTCCTACTATCTCTACTCATTTTTCTCCTGTTAATTTGAATACTCAAGTCATGTCATCACCAGTTTCTCCACAACAATCTTCTATTATTTCATACACCCCTCTAACTATTACAAATCAGTTAGTTACTGCAGAATTATATCCTGTTAGGAGATGTTTTCGAAGATTATCATCCGAAAATATAATGTTCAATTTAGAAGATTCTCAAACTTCTATTTCTAATAATGTTATTAATGATAGATTAGTCAATTCACCTATAACTCCAACTCTAGACGATTCTTTTCTTAAAGAACATCCAATGCAAGACCACAATATCTTCTCCTATTGTTTCATCCTCTTCACCTACAACTGAAATCGGTAGTTGTATTATTCATAGTTTTCTACAAACGTTTGATGAACAGGGTGCATTTATTCATAGCACACCAACATCTAGTAAAAAGTCTGTTCATTGGGCACCTTCTATAAAACTCGAAGAAATAATAACTCCATGTTCTGATACTGAAACAGTAGCTCAGAGAACAAGGCAGAAGAAACCCCATGTTTCTCCTGAATTGCCTTGGGTCCAAGATACTGTATTAGAAAAACGACGAACTACTAAGCCCTCCATTAAAAAGAGTAAACCTTAAATCCTCCTCTGTATTTCTTAAAAGACTTTTCACTGACTTAAGTTATCTCACGGTTCTAACTTTTTACCCTTTTCCCGTCAAGTTATGACGAGTGGGGGGGTATGTAAGGAATTTCCCCTTATAAATGTTTTTATACTTAATTGGTTTAATATGTTTGATTAACATATGTCATCAAACTTTTTTCTTTCTCTAATTTCAGACATTATTATAAGTTAAAATATTGTTTTGGTATTTTTCTAAAGGAAAACTCTTATATACTCATTTAAGTTTATATATCTAATATATTCATATTTCTGGAAATTAAGGTATGGAAGTTTTTTTTATCTTTTCTCAAAGTTTTTGTACTGCAAAGCAAATAGTTAATTATGTGTTTAAATTATTTACAAGGAACTCCAATTCTATCCATTTGCTGTGCTGACCTTTTCTCCAAACAAAGAGAAGAATAGACCTCAACTTAGTTGAGGTAAGTTAGGTGTTTTAGGATTTTTTTTTATCATCCATAAGTTTTCTTTTGAAGTATATATCCATTATATAGTCATGATTTAATACTAAAGATTATTTTTTTATAAAGCTTAAAGAAATTATAAATCTTATTGTAGGTCCCTGGTTGGGAGCGTTTTCCTGTATCCATGGTTGGGAGCGTACACATCTATCCCTGGTTGGGAGCGAGTTACTGTATCCCTGGTTGGGAGCTTGATTACATTTCCCTGGTTGGGAGCTAGATCATATAGCTCATACATATATTCCTGGTTAGGAAAACATATCTTCCCTAAGTGGGAGCTCATGTAGCCCATATCTTCCCTGGTTAAGAGGCTATCTTTAAATCCTTGATTGGGAGCTTCTTCTCTGTTAATGTACATAATCTTGTATGTGTTTTTTTTATATAAACATCTAAAGTTCCCTAAAGTGAAGTGATTGTGTATATTATAATTCTTTCTTGACAAAGACAAGTATAAGCCAGTTAATCATAGGGAAGGAATCGTACAAAAATCTAAAAGACAAATTATTTGTGTAAAACCACTTATCCCTATAATGAAGGTAATAAGATTTTTCTATTGCTTTGTGATATAAAAAGAATAAACTAGAAATAAGTTTCATATTCTTGTGATTTTTTTTATAAAATTGAATTAAATTGAAAAAGGTCATTTTCACTTGTATTAATAATCAAGTATAAATTATTTATATATTCTATTACATATAAATTCATATTAGGTAAATATATATATATATATTTCTTTTGTGTGCATCTTGCCATATTCGAGTGTAAGAGCAGTGAATCAGTGAGTGAATTGGTATAATATTTTCATTACTCTTAATAAATATATATTGGTAAAGATATATATATATATTTATATTATTTATATTTTTTTTTTTTTTTTTTTTTTTTTTTTTTTTTTTTTTTTTTTTTTTTTTTTTTATTTTATATTATATATATATAATATATATATATATATATATATATATATATATTATATATATATATATATATATATATATATATATATATATATATTATACATTATTAAATCATTTTTATTATAATTTTTATTCTTTTTCCCCGCATGTAAGAGTAAGTTCTTTTTGAGGAGTCAAAGTCCTGTACTGTACACAAGGTAAATATAAATATAACAGTTCCTCTAATACTTTCGCTTGCATGTGTGGGCACTATTATTTGTTCTAATTCCATATATTTTTATTTTTTTTGCTTGAGTGTTGCGTCGCATGACTTTCTAATTTTAAGAAGCTTACCTTCTCTCTTGCTTTGGCTGTGTGGTCTCAGGAGAAATCCCTTTTATCTGGTTTGTCTATTTATTCATCACATCATCAGTCATTTTAGGAGATAGCACTGGTACATAAAACCCATTTTTATTTTTCTTATTTTGGTAATATAAGTTCAGAGACAGCATTGTAACTGTAGAAAATTATTGAAATTTTCCTTTGGGGATATTACTTTTCCCATTGGTGTGAGAGCTACATTTTAGGTCACCTGACCCTCTTAATCAATACTCACCATAACTTTATTTAACCCCCAAAGTTAACATTATAATAATATATATGTATATAAAGTAAATAGAACATTTATGGGAAGATAAAGAAAACTTGCCTCATCTGGGGTCGAACCACCGCATGTTGCGACTGAGAACAACAAAGACTCGATGCTCTACCGCTGAGCTATCCTCGAACCCAAAAAAGTTTGATTCAAGAACAGTTTCAAGCATACGAGCTCCCATCAAGGCACTATCACCAGGTACTCACCCTGTTCTTCCCTCGTTCTTTAAGATTTTTTCATTTACAATCTGGGTTGGCAAAAAAAAATGTTTTTTTTGAAAAAGCCCAGTGGGCCGGGTTTTTTCGTGTTTTTTATCTAAAACTCGATGTAGGGGAGAGGGCGTTACACAAGCACAATGGTGTTGGAGAATCAGAAGAGTGTATAGGACAAGTGTAAATTCTATGTGTGGAACTCCTATTGGCACCCTTCCAAGGACCCCAACTTTTACCCCTTCTATTTATATACACAATTATTGAAAACCGACTGTGACAATCCCGAAAAAATGATTTATGACTATTCACACAAGCCTCTTCCCTATCAAATCCAATGTGATCTGTGACTAAGAGAGACCAACAAATGAAGAAACCTCTTATAAATGGATGGAGCCATCAATGTTGTTTGAACTTATAACATATACACACATTCAACAAATATACACCCATCTCTATTTACTACTGGGAGGAAATATCAGTAAGTCGAGTTTCTTTTTATATTTTTATTATAAATTCAATTGTAGGTATGAAAATAAATATCTTTGAAATATTAGAAAAATTCTTTCTTTAACAATTAATAATAACCAAGTTATCAATTACGAGATAACCCTCTTTTATATAGTACAACCAAAAAACAAAAAAAATCTTTTATTAACAAATTAATAATAACAATTATTATTCATGAAATAGTAATACCTTATTTTTAAAATTCAAACATTTGCAATATTATACCGTAAAGTTCAGGATTTTAATCAGAATTATAAAATAAGACTTTCATTCACCAATACGGTCAACAAGACCTACCGAACTCCAGTCCACACCCACAGGCGGAACTTCAATCTACCAAACTCGCTAACAGAAAAAGAGGAACAAAGGGACAGGAAACGGAATAGAATAGGGTTAGTATAGATTACTGAAACTACCTTACTATAGAATTGTCTTATCTTTTTATTTGTCCAGTAACGTAGTTGAATATATCAACTATGTTTCACAATGTTTTCTTTTTGAAATAATCTTTTTCTTTATTTGTCCACTTAGGTTTGTCAACTTCGACCTCCGTACTACTACTCAAAGACTCCTTCAATCAAATTAAGTTCTATCACATCAGAGATATTACACACTCAGGAATATTGAGTCCAGCAATGAAACTCACAATGAAATTCAACACAAGGATCCAACACTTAAATCTAGAACTGAAACCTTAAAAGGTACACTTGTTTTAGTTAATGTACTTACTACACCTTCTTATGTTACACTTTTATATTACATGTTTATATATTCATTATACTATTTTATTATATACCTTTACCTTAGAAAAGAAGTCTTTGTCTATTCTAAGGCTCAGTTTTGTTTTTCGAAGACGAAACAATGGAATATATCTAAATAATTAAATTAACAATTAGTGTTAGATCTAGTTCAGTATAAAATATATAATTTTCCGAATATTATTTCAGTTAAAAAGTACTTGAAGTATAACTATAACTATTACCTTTCTTTGGTACATCTTACAATTTAGTTCCAAAATACAAGGATTTTTACATAATTCAAGAATATTTAAAACTTGATGCTTACAATTATTTATTCTATGCTCAAGCTTATTAGGAATAAACTTATAATATCAGGAATTTTCTTTCAATATGCTGGAAATATAAATAAATATAGTGTTTGATCATAAGACTTAAACAATAGACTAAACAAAAAAAAATAAATATATACATATAAACCACACTACCTATATATATACAGGGTGAGGAGGGTGGATAAGCTTACTATGAGCTTAACACTCTTCTCAACTTCTCCCCCTTTCACACCCCCCTGCTAGAGAGAAACCCCCTCTCAAATCATTACTTTTTAAATCTCTTTCTCATATTCTGCTGCGTTTATAAGATAATCTAAACTCATCATCAGTTTTCACTTTTCACCTAGCCCTTTACTCATCCTATTATCTAAGTAATTTCTAACCACTGCATGGGCTTCCATAGCAACATTAGCATTTACCTGTTCACATTGAGAGGTGTTTTGATCACATGCATAATTTACGAAGTGAGGAAAAGAAGAAGGTTGGTTAGTATATGAATTACTTCCTACGACTAATGGGACTGGATATGTGTGGAAGTAGATGGTGTGTGGCTGAATGGGGAATAAGACTCCTCATTACAAGCATTTTGATGTGGGGATTCTACTAATAAACCAGCAAGGGAAGTAGATGGCTGTTCTAGTTCCGAATCGATATAAAATTTCAGAGATACGGTCAGGTGGTGATGTTGATCTGGGTACAGGTTGATTTACAGAGGTATTGGATGGTAATCGACATTGTTGATACAGGGTGCCTGGAAAATCTCCTAATAATGATTTTCTGGGAGCAGGTGTTGGAGCCGTGATCTTTACTTTGATGGGTTGTGGTTGTATATTGGTACTATTCCCCCAAATTTCTTGAAATAGTTTCAGATGATTAATCAAATAATATCTCAGAAATTCCTGCATTCCATGTAATCCGTTGGGTAACAAGATGGAGTTTAGGTTCAACGATTTTCTTTGTAAATACTCAGTATGGGGCACAGATATTTTCTTGAGTGATAAACGACATGCTCGTTTCTCAATAAAGCAATTTAGTGCTCCATTCCCATACAACAATTTCTTTCCGGACCAGTAATATTCATCCCGACTTAGACTCTTAAAAAGTCAGTACACATAGATGGAATGGTCTTGCATTGGTCCTTGCCCCATTCTATAATGGTTCTTCAGAAAATTCCTGTAAGAAAAACCCCAGTTTCGGACAATCCTTTGTTGGTTAAACTGGTATAAGTCTTTTACGGCCGGTATTGATACATACACTTCACATTCCAGGTTTACTGAAGAAACATACTGAATAATATGATTCCTTAATCCAGGAATTGGGTCAACTGATACATGTAAAGCTGGTCTAAATACAGTGATGTCCTGTTTTCCTTTTCTTCTAATTGGTGTTCTGCGCCACCCACACGGTGTTAAAGCCCATAAAATAATCATATGAGTATGGGGGTTCATTTTTCGCTTTATTTGACTTAAACAGTCATCTAGAACGGCTCCTGATTTGTATTCCACCTGTACCCTTACATTATATTGATTCTTTAAATGATCTCTTCCCTCAGCAAACATCCTGACTTCTGAGCTACCAACCACGAGAAGGTTGATAGTTCTCGATGTGGGTTGGGAACTTGCCATGACTTAACTAAAAAGAAAAAGAAGAAAAACAACATATTAGTAATAAATTTCCTCGTCCAAAATCCCAGTTCCACACTCCATAATGAAATGGAAAAATCAAAGCACACCATAGGTTGTAGATACTGGAGATTTCTGTATCAGTCAAACCGCATGATGGGTTAAAAAATTTCAAAAATAAAAATACATGAACACACACATTAAATTCAGTCAACAAAACATTAAAATAATATAAATAATAACCAACTCAAAACCTTTCATTTAAACATTTTTAATATGCCTTCGACTTTTATGTTTTTGTATATTAATTGAGGAGGAAAGGAAAGAAAAAGAAAAGATTCAGACTTTATTGCTTTCTCTACTTCCATTCCAATGGTGTACTCATAATATGTGGGTATTCTTCAAGCAACCCTTTAAATTGCGATCTCGTTCGCAGTCATTGAGGTCATTGAACAGGAGTCTCAACTATTAATTTCATCGAGCTTTCTGTTATAGATTCTCCTGTCTCACTCTTTCCTCTTATGGTTTATAGTTTTAACAGTAACTCCCCTTCCATGGAATAAGTGGGGGATAAATCTCCAATGTTTGGTATTGATGAGATATGGGTTAGTTGATAATTTTCTTCTAAGAATCCTAATAACTCCCGGGGTGATTGAGTAACTTCCTCCTCTACTAATTCAAATGAGGATTCTTCTGTTATAGGAGGTAATTTCTTATGAATACTAGATTCTCTTTCGTCATATGTGTCTCCCTCTAGACACTCTTGTTCATCATTGAAGAAAGATTGAGATAAGTGAGACTCATCATTATCTGCCGTAGTCAGAGGGACTATCATTAAGGAAGAATCATCCCATTCTAAGTCTGGGATAAAAATTTTCTGTGGACTTTGGAACATGAATTGTAAAATTGGGTCATTTGTTACTTCAGCAGCATCCCATCGACACTCATTCTCATTTTCAAACCCCAAAAAATTAAAGTTCTTATTCTCTGAATCTTTTTCTGATGTGGTTTCTGTGGATGTTCCAAAAAGATTGGAACAACGGCCCTCACTGAAAGCGGTTGAAAATACGCTGTGACAAGTCAGACGCAGTGGAAAAAGAAAATTCAGGAGAAGGCGAAAATATTTCTGAAGAATTGTTTAAAGAAATTGAAATAATAAAAGTTCCTCAACACTAGATTTATTCTCGTCATTCGCATCTTCTCAAAAACCTTTTCCTTAAAAACAGGATGTTTCTTCAAATAACTAGGAATTTCAATCCATTTTCTAAGATGAGAATGATGAATTTTTTCTTCTCGAGAATTAGGATTAGCCAATCGTCTAATTAAATATGTAATTTTATTTTCATTAACAGCAGTGACAACAAATGGTCCTTCCCATCTAATTAGAAAGTTATTAGACACATGATGTCCTTTAAAAATCTTTTTAGCAACCTTTGTCCAATTTTATATGTACGAAAATTGGCAGTACCTTCTTCCCAATATTGAGGAAATGAATGAATCAGTTCTGTGTGTGACTCTTGTAATAGGAAGTCTGAAGGAGATTTTTTTATGGCGCTATGCCAAGTGTGATTATAAATTATTATGGATGCGGATAATTCTTCATCCCAATTAGTATCATTCTCTGAAACTAAACACTTTAATGTTTGAATTAGACTTCTATTGAATCTCTCACAAATTCCATTACTAGATGGATGCAACGGAGACATTCGAACATGTCTAATATTGAATTGTTCTAAAATACTTTTGAATGATTCTGAAACGAATTCTGTTCCATTGTCTGTAAGTAATCTATTGGGAATTTTAGGTAAGAATGGTAAAATTCTTTCTTTAAGAACTTTTGCTACAGTGAAACTCTGTTTATTTGAAATAGGTATCACACTAGCCCACTTAGAACAATGATCAATGAATACTACAGCATATTTATTACCTGAATCTGTGATGGGGAACTGTAGCAAATCCATAGCACAAAGATCAAAAGGACTTCTAGCAACAATTTTTAAAGTTGAAGGGATAAAATTACTTGAATGAGTTTTTAACTTTTGACAACTAGGGCAACATCTGACACCTTCTGGGTTTTTATTATACGATCTGTGTTCTGATCTTGGATAATATCAAACTCATTTATATTATATGATACCTCAACATCAACATAAACGGGAGTAACCACGTTTATGTTGACTTCATTATGGTTAGTTTGCATTACCGGAATAGGTTCTAGATAATTAAAGTGAATTCCTCCAAGACACTTGAGTCGGCATATACGATCAGTGAATTGGGACCCGTAAATTATTGGCCTTTCATCTTCATAATACACTTCAACGCGGATCTTAAATATATTACAGAAAGCATCAATAACCCCAGGTTTAGGAAATTGTCCACTATTTCTCATTAATCTCAATTTTTTCTGAATATTCCTTTCCTGAAGTTTATACTTTCCTGGATTCTTAATAAGTTCGTCAACCGAGGATACTCTCAACTCTACATGACTCTCCATAGAACCATAGAGGAACATAGAAAAACATTTAAATAGAGCATCTCCACTCCCTGGGACGTCAACAATATCAAATCCTACAGGAATGAATTCTATGGATTTCAGATTAAATTCAACTAAATCTAAATCTCCATGTGATACAAGAGCTACAGGAGATCTAGATAAGGTATCTGCGATTATGTTACTCTTCCCTGTAATATGTTGGATTTCAAAGTTGTATTCATTAAGTTCTTCCCATGTACGGGCTACACGTCCATCTACCATACTCATATTTTGAAAGTAGATCAGGGGTTGATGGTCTGTATATATTACAAATTTAACACCCTTCAAGAAAGCTTTAAGAGATTTCACTGCCCACCGCAATGCAGTAAGTTCTTTATCAATTGTGCTATAATTCTTCTGGGGCCCATAAAGGTCATAGAAATATAAGCAATGGGTTTTTGGATTCCTTTCTGTTTCTGAGACAAACAAACACCAGCTCCAATATTAGAAGCGTCCACATGAAGTTCTAGTGGTGAAACGTCTGGGGAGTAATCGGGAAAACCCAACAAGGTAGGGTTCACCAAGGCTTCTTTAAGAGACTCAAAAGATTTCTGGCACTCATCTGTCCAGATTACAGTCTTTCCTCCAGTCTGCGCGGATAAAGGTTTAGCAATTTGCGAACAATTAGGAATATGTTGCCAATAAGTTTACCATTCCTAAAAATTGTCTTAAGTTTTTGACAGTTTTTGGCACAGGAAACTCAAGTGCTCCTTTCAAATTTTTAGCTAAAGGTTTGATTCCCTTTTCAGAGATACCATGACCAAGAAACTCTACCTCTTCACGACAAAGACGGGTTTTCTTCGGTTTTAATTTATACCCGTTAGCTTCTAAAGCTTCTAAGACTTTCTCCAGCATTTCCAGATAATCCTCAAAATTCTTCCCTAGTATGATAGTCATCTAAATACACCATGACTCTATTCCAGGGAAGTCCAGCGAGAGCAATCATCATTCCACGCTGGAATGTTGCAGGTCCGTTTTTTACACCAAAGGGCATCTTCAGATATTTATATTGACAAAATGGTGTCAAAAAAGCTGTTTTCTCAATACTATCAGGGTTCATAGCCACTTGATAATATCCTTTTATGAGATCTATAGTCGTGAAGAATTTATTTCTATGCATATTATAGATCATGTCTATAAGATTAAGCAAGGGAAATGAATCTCCTTTAGTGACACTATTTAGTTTCGATAGTCAATACATAGTCTTAAAGACCCATCAGGTTTTCTGACTGGCACGACTGGAGCTGAATACGGCGACTTACTAGGTCTGATAATTCCACCTTCTTAAAGATCTGCACACTCTTTTTCAATTTCCTGTGCCAATGGTCCTTGAAAGCGTCGTACAGGAATTTGTACCGGTTTATCTGTTTCTAATTCTATAGTGTGGGTAATATTTTGGGCTAAACCCACATCATCATCACCAGTACTCAATACATTAAGATGCTTCAATAAGACCTTAATTAATTTCTCTATGAGCTTAACACTCTTCTCAACTTCTCTCCCTTTCACCGAAAAAACCCGGGGATAATTGGGTTTTTTCATTTTTCCTTTCTTTTTCAGCAATAACTGCAATTTCATAGCTATTAATTCAATTGATTTTTTTAAAATTTTATAATAAAAATTAATTAATTATAACAATTATAACAATTATAATAATTATAACAGTAAATATGACAAAAATGCCAAAGACCCTTGGATCCGGAAGAAGGTTAAGAAATGAATGGATTGAAGTTCTGAATGTCGAAGGCACCAGCAAAGTAAAGTGCAATATTGCAGTACTGAAATTAGCAATAAAATTGAAAGAATAAAAGTGTATCTGAAAAAATGTACCAAACACTTTATTATATTCTGACAAATCTAGTGAATCAGTGCTAATACAACCGTAGAAAATATGGATCTTACAGATGTAGAAGGGGATTCACCTACTTGTTCGATGGCTACTGCAATGAAAACATGGTTATCTGACACATCAAAATCTCAAAGGAAATTATCTGAATATACCATTAAAACAACATCTGCACAAAAAGAAATTCTTGACCAAAAAATATCAAAGTTTTTTTATGCTAACAATCTCATTTTTAAGTGTCAAATTGAAGTACTTTGTTGAAATGATACAAGCCTTAAGACCTGGTTTCTCCCCACCATCTCAAATAAATCTAGCAGGGCCACTATTGGACATGGCTCATAATGAAGTTGAAAACAATCTCAAAAGTCAGTTGAATGAAGTTGAAGGTAAAGTTTGCATAACATTATGCATGGATGGATGGTCCTCAGTAAAAAAAAATCATCCAATCATTGCAACCTCTATGCACACAGGAAAGCAATCATTCTTGCTTAGTACAAATTGATTCTGGATCTGATAAGAAAAATGCGGAATATTGCCTCAAATGTTTAAAGGAAGCTGTTGGTGAAGTGAAGGAAAAGTACAACTCAAAAGTAATTATTTTATAAAATTTATAATTTTTAAATAATATAAATGAAATTCAACTTCTATTATTTATCTATGCAGTAAATAATCATTTCTTGGTTCTTGTAGGTTTTTGCATTTGCTCTGATAATGAGGCCAAAATGAAACTATTGAAAGAGAAAATGGATGCTCAGCACATTACGTCAATTTACTTGAACAGGAAGTCACTCCAAATTCTGTTCTCAAATATATAATCCAAATCCAAAAAATTTTTAGGAATCATCATCAACCTCATGTAAGATTTTAAGGTGTTATAACTTTGCAGGAAGTTCAGAATAAAATAAATTAAGTTTTTAAAGAATAATATATTGCTTTTAGTTATAAATCATAATCGACCAAACAAAAAAATTAAATTAAAAAATAAATAAAAATAATAAATATAATATATATATATATATATATATATATATATATATATATATATATATATATATATATATATATATATATATATATATATATATATATATATATATATATATATATATATATGACTAACAGAGAGGTGTTGTATTAAGCCTTAACAACCTTCTCTAATTAACTTAGATTTAACTCTCAAACTATGGCATTAAATTTCCTAGCTACATAAGTATGAAATGTAGTCAGTACCATTATGTTAATTCATTTATTTACAGAATACAAATCATAAAGAATATTTATTTATTAAAACCTTCTTGTTTTTAATTTATAGGAAGAAATTTGACATCTCAACAGAAGAGTTGGCAGAAGAGTGGATTTCTGAATTTCATCCTGAATACTTGGCAGGTTTTATGGCATTCAGGATAAAAGATCCAGATCTGTTTCCCAAAATAATGTTTTCAGAACAAATTATAAATCTGTATAAACAGCAACCAGCAATGGTGGTCAGTCATGGAGAATAGAACATTGAAAGGCAACAATTTGCCATCAGGGTTTTGTAATTTCTTTGCTAATTACTGACCTGTCCACCAAGTTCTGCCTCAATTGAAAGACTATTTTCTACATTTGGTCTTGTTTGGACTAAATTAAGAAATCGACTAGGGATTGAAAAAGCTACGAAACTTGTAAAAATTCATAGGTATTTAAACAAACAAATCTTGCAGCTCAAGTGAGGACACAATCATATTTATTATTAATTTTTTTTTCTCTCTCTCTCTCCCTATATATATATATATATATATATATATATATATATATATATATATATATATATATATATATATATATATATATATATATATATATATATATATATATATATATATATATATATATATATCAGAGGTGGGCGCGCAAATTTTAAAATTTAGAGCGCAAACTCAAAAGCGCAAATTTTAAAAACTTTGTCCGCAAATGCAAAAGCACACATGTCCGCAAATAAAAAAAATTTTAAAGCGCAAATTTTGGAGCAAAAAAAAAAAAAAAAAAAAAAAAAAAAAACGCTAAGATGTAAAGATGAATTATTTTTAAATTTTATTTGATAAATGCAAATATATAACAAAAAATGAGAAAGAATTTATTATTATTTATTCAGCCATCTATGATCTCTTCCTCCTCGTAGCTCTCCTCTTGCATTCTGAAAAGGGTCATATTCCCTTTCATGAAAATAAATTTTTCAAAATTGCTGGATGCAATGGCTGCCCTCTTTGGTCTTAGAATGTCAGAGCCTTGACTAAACAACCTCTCCACGGTCGCTGAGCCCACCCAGACCTCTTGGTATTCAAACGGAAAAAGGTTCTGCTGGATAAGGGTATGGGGCCTTCAGTTTCTGAAAAATTTAGAAATGGTATCAAGAACTCAAATCTTTTTAAGTTTCATTTGAACATTATGTCAGTGTATTATAATATATATATATATATATATATATATATATATATATATATATATATATATATATATATATATATATATATATATATATATATATATATATATATATATATATCATCTTCATCATCATCATCACCGTCCAAACAGGTAGGCTGGCGCCTGACGGGTGCTACTCCTCCAAAATCTTCTCCCCTCATTTCTGTCCTCAAACATTCGGTTGTCTTCCACCTCTTCCAGTGTCTTGTTCCTTCGTTGTATGGCTTCTTCTATCGCCTCCATCCATCTCTTCCTTGGTCTTCCCTTCGGTCTCCTTCCTTCTGGTCTCCATTCCAGCATTCTCTCTCAGTCTCTCTCCCTCCCCCATTCTCTTCACGTGACCAAACCATCTCAGTTGGTTTCTTTCTATGCATTCCAAAATTGATTCCACCCCAAAGTTCCTCTCTCACCAGTTCACTCCTCATTCTATCTCTCAGTGATATATATATATATATATATATATATATATATATATATATATATATATATATATATATATATATATATATATATATATATAGGACAAGAGATGCTTAAAGTTTGTTCTAAATTATAAAAATAGCTCACCTTAAATGGGTCCATTTCAAGATTCATTCCCATCACCTTCAGTGCCTTGATGTGGAGGAGTAAAATTCGATGCAATATTACACTTTATTTCCTCCAATATCCTCGTCTTGACAGCTGGATACTTCCCCTCATTTAACCTATGTGCCACTCCGAGTTTGAAGTGAGGGTGCAGAGCTGTTGCCATAAGCAAATCACAATCATCAAAAATCCTGCTGAACCTCGGTTCAAATCCCTTTTTCTTTCCCTTTGTTTGGCTTTGGATGCTTTAGTAAGTAGTTGACTAAGCTTTTGGCATAGTTAAGTTTTTTCACCTCTCGTTGCAATTCCACGAGATTGTCCTTGAGGAGGAAGAGGTTAGGCAATAGAACCCCAGCTTACGTATTCTTCTCATCCTGCAACATATCCAGCCTAACAGCAATAGGCGTCATTATTTCGATGTACTCGGCAATTACCTCCTTGTCAGTTTTATTAAATATTGGAAGACAAGGCTTTTGTTCCATACAAATGTTGTTGATTTGTGCCATGCTACCATCAAGGTTCTTAAGCAGGTCTTTCATAGAATCGTATAGGGAGTTCCAGCGAGTAAAACTTGGTGTTACTCTCTGATTTCAAGAGATGTGTTGATTTAGTCAAAGCTCAAGGTTTTTTTTTACATTGGGAGCATTCAATCTTTCCCTTGCACAAGACTCTATTGCCCTCAGTATACTCCTTCTTGGTCTTGACAGACCCATAGTACTTGATAATATGGGGCCATGAGTGCTCTATGTCATCTTGGCTGCTTTTTTCATGGGAAGTACCAGCAGCATCACACTCAATTTCAGGAGTTGTACTTTGACGACTTTCACGGTTTGCAATTCTTTTTCCCGTTAAGTACTTATCCATATCTGTTTTATTCCAATTTAAGCACAAAAATACTAAAAAGGTATAATCGCTAATCACAAGTAATCAGTAAACTTTGCATATTGGCTATAATAATAATAATAATAATAATAATATAATAATAATAATAATTATAATTAAATAAATAATAATAATAATAATAATATAATTATAAATAATATAATAATAATTTAATATTTATATATATATATATATATTATATATATATATATATATATATATATATATATATATATATATATATATATATATATATATATATATATATATATATATATATATATATATATATATATATATATATATATATATATATATATATATATATATATATATATATATATATATATATATATATATATATATATAAAATCAGCAACGAAAAATATATAGTGAAATTGCCTATTAATTGTTCAAGGTTAAAGAAAACGATTTAGTTCATTTCAAGGAATACTCCTTGTTTGTTTGTTTCTTACAGTAACGTATGTAATTCAGTATATATATAATATCTTTTATTATCGAGGGCAATTTGATATTTTTTAAATATCGATATTTTTTTTATGTATCGGCATTCCTAGTTTAAGGATTAACTTTTAATTAGCATAAATAGTAATAAAATTTGGCTGATTTAATAAGAAACTGAAATATAAGCTCAAAATTTGTTTTTTAAGAAAAATGACGAAGCGCAAATTGGTAAGCGCTATTTTCAAAAAACTTCCGCAAAATGCAAATTTTTTTTAAAGAGCAAATTTGCACTTTTGCGCTCTTAAAAAAGTCGTTAAGCGCAAAATGCAAAAGCGCACATTTTCAAAATTTAGCGCAAAACGCAAAAGCGGAAAAAAAATTTTAAAAGCGCAAATTGCGCTTTTGCGCTTATGCCCACTTCTGATATATATATATATATATATATATATATATATATATATATATATATATATATATATATATATATATATATATATATATATATATATATTATTTTTCTTTCAACAAATAAATTCAAATGAGTTTACAAAGGCATTTAAGAATTTAATTAAATAAAAGAGTATATTCCAAAATTATTTTCATTTTTGTTTTACTATTTTTATTGAGAATTATTCTTTTTTTTTTTTTTTTTTTTGAAAAAACCCAAGTGGGCAAAAAAGCAATTTTTTTCAAGTGGGTTTTCTCGGGTTGGGCCCACTCATGCCAACCCTGATTACAATGCTTATAAACGCAGCAGTAAATAGGCATGAAGTAAATAGAACATTTATGGGAAGATAAAGAAAACTTGCCTCATCTGGGGTCGAACCACCGCATGTTGCAACTGAGAACAACAAAGACTCGATGCTCTACAGCTGAGCTATCCTCCTTAAAGAACGAGGGAAGAACTATTCATTTTTTTTTTCAACTTTGGGTCCAAATAACTTTCAAACCATTATAGACTCAGAAAAATGCTTGAAATCAACCCATAACTTTGGGAAAAAATGCATATACCCTGAAAATTTCAGCTCAGTCAAATAGTAAAAAAAAAAAAAAAAAAAAAATTCAAACAAAATATAAGAAAATTATGATTTTTCTTCTTGCTTTTTTAAAATTTTCCCTTTATTTCTGTTCATTTTGACCGATCCTTTTCTGCTAGTGAATGTTCATCTTTGTGTTTTGATTTTAGATACCCCATAATATTTAGTTGAAAAATTTTTACTTGTAGCACCCGGAGGTCCTCCTCAAATTTTCTGACTGCAGATGTTACATTTAGCTACTTCAAGCCTATCCTGAAACATTGTAAAGTACTCCCATACTGCTGAAGCTGATCTTTTAACTATATTGACTGAAAGTATAAACAAGATAATAATTTTGAAATAATGTAGCTAATTGATACAAGTTTGATACATAGTAATAAAATAATATAAAATTATCAATATAACTTGTTTTTATACATATCATTGTTCAATGATTTGTATAAATACAGGTTATATTTATAATTTTATATCTTATATTTTTCAAACTTTACATTAGGGTCTTACCTAGGTAAACCTGTATAATCACTTATGAATCAAAAAAAAAATATATATATATTTAATTTTTGTACATTTAATTATACAAAATCTTTAATTTTTTGATTTTTTTTTTTCAGAGAAAATGCATATAATCATTAATTTAAGTGAATGTTAGCTATTCTATGCCTTTCTTATAATTAAATAAACCTCACTTAAATTTATATATAATTATTTTTTAAGTAAAATTCCAGTGCTTTTGACCTCTTTACAAATTTTTGGCAACCCCAGCCAGAACCCTGGCCCCGGTCGGTCCCTATATATATATATATATATATATATATATATATATATATATATATATATATATATATATATATATATATATATATATATATATATATATATATATATATATATTTATATTATTTTAGCATTTTTATAACACTATAATGATCACATATATTATATAACACTTTTATTCGATTACTGTATTTTATAATTACCACTATTAAGTGTTTATTGTAACTTATTGTATATCTTTGTTTTATTTCTCAGAATCACTTCTTTTACAGTTTGTCTTCACCCATTTAATATTTGAGTTTGTAATTAACAAAATTGTTGCATAGAAGAAAAGCCAAGAGAATTATACTTATTCTTAAACTCTTAAATTAATGATTTAAAATTTTAATTTTACATTTAATTTTAACTCAGCTCAAAGTCTGAAAAATAAGAAACTATAATATCCCTGACCTTATGAATTATATTAATAATATATACACTTGACTAGTGGAAGCGAAGCTCTATCGGGCTTTGGGTTCACTACATGTCAATACTCTCCTTTAAACTGCCATGAACAGCTCCGCAGAGAAAAGATAAACTAAAAGCTAACACCAAAACAAGTAAATTAAGTTATCCAAGCAGAAAACTTGCTGCAATAACTTGTAAATGAAAAAAAATACAACTGCTTCTCAAATCAAATTCTGAAACTGAAAATGTTAAGGAACTTTTAGATGAGCTTTATGCTAAATTTTAAACTTTTATAGAAGAAAGCAAAAACATTTTCCATTATGAAGATAAATTTGAATCAGAAATTCAACAATTTTGATTATGGAATGAAAAACACTAATAAGAAACTAAAATATTTATTCATGAAACTAATAACTGGTTATCTATCAGGAAAGAAAATGAAGAATTAAAAATGAGTGCTACAAATATATATGAAAATTCAAAGGCGAGTAAATAATCTAGTTCCAGTCATAGCCATACATCAGCTATTAAATTTATTAAAAACACAAGCGCAATATATTGCAGATGAAGAAGCTTTATTTAAAAGAAGATTGAAAAGCAACAAAATGAAATGACAAGAAAGGCAGAAAAGGAACTATTTTGAAAATGAACTGAAGGCGGCGGCTCAACAATTAGTTGAAGAACATTAGAAAAGAGAGAAGGAATGTATTCAAGAGGAGCAAAAAAGTATTTGAAAACAAACTTAAAGAAATAGAAATTAAAAGACAAAATACTTACGAAAAACACATGAAAATTACTGAGTACAAAGAACAATCTTCTCATTACAGTGACAATAATTCTCATCACAAAGTACATTTTAAATATCTAGGAAACATAAAACTAATGGTGAAATTGTAAATATGAAAGATTTTGATAATAAAACAAATAATAAAGATTACTTTGAATCTCAAAATATTACAATTACCCCTAGTGAAAACTTTATAGGTGCAATAATGAAGCAACAAGAAATTATGCAGTTGGAAAAAAATCAAGAAAGGTCAATTCTGCCAAAACATGAAATGCAAATATTTGATGGAACAGATCCAACACAATTTTATTCATTCATCCAAGATTTTAAATCAATGATTGCAGATCACTGTGGAAATGATACTGTTAAACTACATTAACTATTAAAATATACAAGACTTCCTAACCAACTCATTAAAAGTTGCAGAAGATGCCTAGATAGGTTATAATAAAGCCTTAAACATTTTAATAGAAGTATTTGTAACAAAAGAAAGGTAGCTAGTTCTTATATTGATAAACTAAATATTGGAAAGCAATAAAAAATGAAGACACTATAGCTATGAGAGATTTTTCTATTTTTTGATGTTGCAACAATTTAATTAGTGATTTGTCACCATTAAATTAACAGTCCTAATGAAATATACAAGATTATAATGAAATTGCATTTAAAATGAGATGGATGGAGAAAACAAATTCATCTGATTCAAAGGGAAAAAAGCAACAAAAACCTTGATAATCTTACCAGGTGTGTTACTTCTGTAGGGTAATATAACAGATATAAAAGAGGAAAAGGTATCTAGATAGAGTGCTTCTGATGGAAAGAGGATGTTTTGACAACTACAAAAAAATTGGAGTCTAAAGATTTGCAATGTGCAGCTTGCAAGGAGTCATATCAAACTATACATAATTGCTATTTTTTCAAAGAAAAGTCATTTGTTGAAAAAATATAGTTTATATGTGACAAAAAACTATGTTTCAAATGTCTTATTCCTTTTCATTTGAGCAAACAATGTAACAAAGAAATTAAATGTAAAATCTGCAAATAAGAACCATACAACAGTTTTGTACAAACAGGTTGACAATAAATGTCAACCTAATGTAACATTGCCAGAAAATGTAGCAAATAAACTGAGAAACATCAAGTATGATCATTTAGAAAATGTAGCCACTGAAACAAAAAATGATTAAAAAAAAAAAAATAGTTGCTTATGTAGGCAACAAACAGAGAGTTTTGCATCCTGCAGTTCCTGTTAAGGTAAGAGTTCTAGGAAGTGATACAACAATTTTAACCTATTTAGGAATGTATCTATATTGTACTGATGCATATATGAGTAAAAAACTGCTTAAAAATTAAATTTAAAAGGCAAGCCTAAGGATATCTTTTTGACAACAATGCATCATAAAAATGAACCAACAAAAACCATAGTTGTTAACAACCTTGAAGTTTCTGATTTACATGAAAACGAAAGAGCTACAATACTTGTGGTATATAGCAGGAAAGGAGAATGGCTTTTTGATAGAAATGATTCACCTAGTCAGAAAGATATCAAAAAATAACTGTGAAAATATACCTTTTAATTTTATTGAAGAAGAAATTGGACTCCTAGTAAGCTTAAACCGTCCTTTAAAAATTATAAATGGAATAGATGATAAGAACATAAGAAAATAGAGACAGTAAGAAGCCACAAGGGCCTATCGAGACTGTCCTAGTACAAACAAATAATAATATCAATACTAATACATGCATGAAAGACTAGGTCTATCCTATTCCTAGTTATCAGTTCATTCATGCAAAGATAAAAATAAAACTACACCCAATTATACAAGCAATATTCAATAAACCATCACTCACTACAAAAAACTGCCCATTAGGCTTAGTCATAGGCTGATCTAAAATTCATATATACCCGCCAATTTGGCTTGGTCAAGTTCAGGGTTGCATGGTTTAAACCAGATGGTTTAAACCAATTAGTTTTTTTTGGTTTAAACAAACTAAAAAAAAACGTTTTTTTTTGGTTTAAATCAAATTTTTTATTTTTTGTTATTGAATTTATATACAAACTATTTAAATACATATATATATATATATATATATATATATATATATATATATATATATATATATATATATATATATATATATATGTGAAGAGGGTGGTAGATTTCTGGTCTGAAAAAAACAGTAAAAGATTAAAGGTAAGAAAAATAGAGATTTTAAAGACTCACCAACTTTTTCTGTTTAAAAGAAAACTTCTGCTACACTGGGGATAATCTTAAAAAAAACCTTCCCCCCCAAGTTGTCAAAAGCTAATTCTTCCAGACATTACCTCTAAAAAAAACACGTCTCCAATCCTTTCTACTTTCCTGAGTCAAACCTGTCGAACAAAAAACAACACACAGAAAAACAAAAAAAACAGAATGTTATTAACAAAGAAAAATACTCACAATTAAATAAACCAGTAAGCGCGGTTGCAAGCTATGTAACATAAATTTGGGAAAAATCAGAACACAAAACAAATCAGAAAAATCTTATTTATATAAAAGTCTAATAATTTTTCTGATATTTATCTTTCACACATTCAATATTACATAATTTTAATTATAAGATTTAAGATAGTGATACTCATAATAATAATATAAATAATAATTAAAGAATAATAATGAAAATGAAAATAATAATAATAATAATAATAATAATCAAACAATAATAATACCAATAAATAATATTTTTTTCTATAAATACAATTATTAGAGATGATTATGAATATATGAATAAACAAAATGAAAATCAAAACATACCTTACATCCCTCCATGATTAATGTGTTAGTAGTATGAATGATGGGATGATGGGATGAATATATGATCTTAAATAATTTGTACAAATAAGCTTAATACAAAGTTGTTTCTAATTCTTTCTTCAATCAATTTCTTCAACCAATTATGGTTGGTTCTTCAACTAATTGCTTCTCCAATTTAATTCTTAATCAGTTCTCAACCAATTCACATCCGATTCATAACTGATTCTTGACCAATTCGTAACCGATTCCTAACCGATTCCCTATTAAAAATATAATAACTATAACCTTGTATACACAAATATATACTATCGTTTAT
Source organism: Armadillidium nasatum (assembly GCA_009176605.1). Lineage (NCBI taxonomy): Eukaryota > Metazoa > Arthropoda > Malacostraca > Isopoda > Armadillidiidae > Armadillidium > Armadillidium nasatum. Next base: position 37,052 of record SEYY01002966.1, on the reverse strand, counting down.
CATTTCATATTTTTAAGGTTTTATCATCATAAAAATTTTTCACATAGATATTTACCTTGAATAAGGGAAATATGTATTCTAAGTCTGGTTTTGATGGTGGTTCTGTGGCTTTTGATGTTTTATCCACAGGTGTCAAAAGTGATTCCTTGTCTTCAGACCACCAGACTTCTTTAATTTCTATTGTTTATGGAGATTTGGTAAACTCCTTTCCGAGGAAATACACGTTCTTAATGATTATTTGGTCTTCAATGCAACTATGCAACTAAGGCTTTATTTATTCACTTGCCTTCTTTTCTTTATTTAATTAAATTGTATTTTAAGTTATTAATTTTAAATTTATACTTATACAAAAGCTCAATAACTTCTTTCTGTAAAATAAGGAACTATAGAACACTACATCATACCTCCCCACCCGTTGTTGGGACAACAACGCGGATTTTCTTGAGCTTTTTCTGCTATATGAACAACTATTCTTTTCCTTTTTAAGTCATTTTCCTTTTTCCTTAAATTTACTGTAACTTAACTTAAAAAAAAACTTTCAATTTCCAATAAAAATTTGAAATTATAGAATTCCTTTTACCTTTAGTCTGTCATGACTTATCTTTACATAAAAGAAAACTTTCTTCCTTTACAATTAAATATTTTGAAAAATAAAAATTTCCTCTTTTCAAAAACAAAAATAAAACTTTCTCTTTTAAATAAAAGGTTTGAGGTACTTTAATACTCAATTAAAGATACCCCTTCATTTTTCGTTTAAGTTCTTCTTCAGTAATGGGGTTCCTCTGTCCAGCAAAATACCCCATTAAATATACAATCAACTGATGCACTTGCTTCTCTATTTCCTTTTCCATCTCAAATTCCTTGGGCTAATTTTCTCCTTTTTGGGGCAGGACCAAAGGTGGTCCTTAAATCACCAGGAATCTGTCTAATACCAGAGGTAGATGGTGTAGGTTCTTCCACTCTGGCAATGTCTTCATTCCTGGATTGACTTTGCAACTGATCTTCAATGATGGTAACCGTTCTTTCTGCTGAGGTATTATCATCGTCCGATGAAACACTTTCGATATTATCCGGAACCAAAACATTACTTTCTACACTTTCTACATTAGCTGGAACCAAAGATGGTTCCACTTCTAAAGTCATAAAAGAAGCAGTTTCTACCCTTGTTAAAGAATCATCAGGAATAATTACTGTTCTATCAAAACATCTTGCATCTCTCATTTTTCTCCAGATTTTTCCAATCAATTCACGACAAGGATGTATTCCATCCCACAAAAAGCCCTGATTCCCAAGGATCATTTGTCTTCCATTTATGAAAGGTTCAGTGTGCTTTCGGAACCTTTTACTATTGTTGATTACATACATTACAGGGTACGAATTCGCAGATGGACCTTGGTACCTAAAAGCTTTTAACTTAAGGTAAAGATCTACCATTTTTGCGTGCAACACATAATTTTGGAATCTCTCTTCCTCATAATATTTTGATTTAATAGCCAGTGGGAAATTGAATAATTTTCTTTGGTTATAATGAATCAAGTCAAGGTATGGTGGAATCATTAACCATATTTTTAGATTGGGACACCTAAGCCTGCAAGCATCCTCAAATCCTCTAAACCTACTAGCAAAGTCTGTAGTATCAAAATTTTCATTTGGTTCCACCACCTCATATTTTCTTTTCCATCTTCCTTCTCCTCCTTCTCCTAAATCCACTTTATTACAAGCTTCTGTTATTAACGTAAATACCACCATATGGGTAAAACTCTCATTTAAATGATTGACTAGGTTTCGGGTTAATTTCCTTAAATTTGCCCCTGGGTATGGAGCATATACCACTTCCATATTTGGAAAATACTCAGGATTATGTTCTCTTTCCATTTCCGCCACCCATGAATGACCCAAAACTAACATCTGAAAAAAAAGACAATAAAACTATTACTATTGACATAAAAATATATATTTTTCTTTTGTGTAAAAAATTTTTTTTTTTTTTTTTTTTTTTTTTTTTTTTTTTTTTTCGGATCGGAATTATTTATATAATTGAGCCTAATACTATATTCACGTTCATACTTAATGCTCGCTATTATTGCTTTCTTTTTCTTTCCAATATACATGGCTGTACTAGAGGAAGGTCTATACAACTTCCCTGGGACCTTGTGTGGGGCTTCCCATTCAATTTTTGCAACCTCGATTTCTCCCTCAACTTTAACTCCTCTTGAAATCCAGAAAAATCCAAGTCTCCCTCTGGAAACTGGTTTCTATCATCTATGTCTCCTTCCTCTTTATCATTCAAATCTGTATCATTCAGATTTTCGAAACCTAAAAAGTCAGACTCAATGGTTTGAGTCTCTTTAGTCAGTTGCGGAAAACTCCATGAAATTCTTCTTTTTATGCTCTCTAAATCTTTATGTAGGTTTGCTTCCTCCATTGACTGATCCATATTCTCACTAGAACTAATTATACTAATTTGGTTAGATGGTTCTTTAGCGAGTTTGTAAGTTCGCAAAGCACTTTTACTCTTTTGATAATGGTCCATTAGAAACTCCATCAACCTTGGGGATGGAGTAAAATTACTGGTCTCATCTGTATTTGGTGTTTGTCTGATTGTTATTGGTGATCCTTCAGTGTTATTTTCAACAATGAAACTACAGGAAGGTGAATCCAATACAGGAAGTACTACATCCTGAAAAAGTTTCACATTCGCTTTCATCTGCTGGAGCAACTGTTCACATTTTTTCTGAGTTTCTACAGTTACTTCAAAACCTTCAAAGTCAAGATCATCTGGTTCCAAGTCAGGCATGGCCACCTCATACTCTCGAAAATCCACTTCTGGATCCGGGACATCTTTTGGTTCATTTATATCATTTATATCCAATTCTGGCTCTGGTTCTGGATCAACCAAATCCATAATCCACTTTTGGAAAAGATGATTGTTTTCCAAATAGTGTGGTGGTAATATCCATCTCCTTAATTGTCTGTGATGGACCTTAAATTGTTTTCCTTCTTCTGATTCTATTATATATGTGACTTGATTATCATTTACCTGTATAATTTTGTATGGTCCATGATACCTGGGTTTAAATTTATTTGTAACCAAATCTCCAGGTAAATGTATTTTCAAACCCACTGTTTGGTGGATATTATAAGGCTGAAAATGGGCATGCCCAGGCTGCCAAAACAAATCCTTTTTCTTCCAGGATAGCCCCAAATGTGGGGTATGTTGTTCTTTTAGGATATACTCACAAGGTGACAAGTCCCAACTGGGAATGCTCTGTATGATTATAGATCATAACAATTCTAGGCAGCTCTGTATCCCACATTGTATAATCTGTGATAGACATTCTTAAATATTGTATAATGGTTCTATTTATTCTCTCCACAGCACCATTGGATGAAGGTGTATAAGGAGTGGAAAGGATATGCTTTATATTGTTTAACTGCAACATCTCTTCAAATTCTGGCCCAACAAATTCTCGGCCATTGTCAGTTAATAATCTTTCTGGTATGTTAGGAAGATAAGGAAGCATTAACTGTTGGAAAGTATTTGTGATTGTTAGAGATTGCTTATTTTTAATTGGAACGGCCGCAACCCATTTTGTATGATGATCCACCATGACCAGAGCATAATTATTACCCTGTTTGGTCTTTGGTAGCTGCAACAGGTCCATGGCAACCAATTCAAAAGGAAAATCAGTACTGATTTTTATAGTAGGTGGTGTATAAATAATATTGGATGTTTTTGAGGCTTGGCATTTATAACAAGATGTGGTTATATCATAACAGATATCATAACCTTTAGGATGCCACACATGTCTATTCACCTAATGAAATCAACTTACTCTTCCCTATGTGTGCAAAATTCACGTGGGCCATAATAGCTAGGTCTGTGAAGACTGGAAAAGGGACAATGTAGGTGGTTTCATGATACTTATTGATTTTACAAAGCATTTTGTCTTTTATGAAAATATATTTCTTAAACCTGATAAATTTCTTAAGGGAGCCATCCCAACGTCTTTTATGTTTTATGGCCCTATATAATTGTTTAAGGACAGGATCTTGTTTCTGGTAACTATGTACTTCCTCCGGTGTTAAAGCGATGACATCCAAAATTGGATCTTCATGCTCCAAAACCAATTGATAGACTTTAGCCACTAATACCTCCCCACCAGATTCCATCTGGTTACTTTTATTGCTTATTATTTCTGGTTCATTTAGAGTTAGATCTTCCAATGATTCATTCAACAACTGATATTCTTCAAATTCCTCATTTACTGTAACAATTTTGGCCTGGGGTTGTTTTTCTTGAGTTCCTATCCTTGATAATAAATTATAGTGTACTCCCCCAAGGCACAATAACAAGCAAGTATCAGTCAACTCGAGATCTCCAAATTGTAGAGGTTTGCTATTTCCATAATACACCTGGACTCTTACTTTGTGCAGATGACTGAAAGCCTCTATTGCTTGGACAATTGGTAACTGCCCAGAATATCTAAGAAGTTGCAACTGTTTGGTAAGAGTACGGTGGTTTTTACCTGTAGGCAGATTGTACCTCCTCCGATTTTCTAATAATTCCCGTGCCACAGTCTCTCGAATGTTTAAATGCTGGTCAGGATTTCCATAGAGAAAAACTGAAAAACATTGAAACAGAGAATCTCCTCCACCTGGCATTTTCACTTCTACGCAACCAACAGGAATTTGATTCAAAACTGAATCCTTGATTTCGGAGCTATTATTAACAGGTACCGGTGAACGAGAAAGGGCATCTGCCACTATATTCTCTTTGCCAGGTATATATACTAATTCATAGTCAATATCATTAATTTCTTCTAACGTTCGGGCTACTCGCTGATTTACCAATGTCATATTATTTAAGAACAATAATGGCTGATGATCTGTATGTATGAGGACCTTGATTCCATAAAGGAATGGTTTCAAAGACCTCACAGCCCATCTTATGGCAGCCACTTCCTTTTCTGTTGTGCTATATTTTTGTTCAGCTCGTGAAAAAGTGGTAGATATATAAGCTATTGGTTTATTCTCTCCCTGTTGGTTTTGGGACAAGCAAGCTCCTGCCCCTATATTTGATGCATCTACATGCAATAACAGTGGTGAAGCGTCAGATGATCTATCTGGATATGATAATAATAAGGGATCTACCAATGCCTTCTTAAGTTCTTCAAATGCCACTTGACAATGTGATGTCCATTTTATGTTTTTCTGGTTTAGGAGTTCAAAAAGGGGTTTTGCTATTTCGGAACACCTAGGGATATGTCGTCGGTAAAAATTTACCATCCCTAAAAATTGTCTTACTTTACGAACTGTTGTGGGAGCTGGGAAAGTCCATAATACCTTCTAAATTCTTCTGCAAAGGGATCATTCCCTCCTCTGAAACCTGGTGACCCAAGTATTGCACTTGCTTTCTCAACAGAAAGGTTTTTGCTGGTTTAATTTTAAATCCAGTGTCTAAAAATGCTTTTAAGACCTTTTCCAAAATTTCTAAATGTTTTTCGAAAGTTTTACTTATTATTAACACATCATCCAGGTATACCATTACTTCTGTCCATGGTATATGAGAAAGAGCCATGCGCATTCCACGTTGAAAGGTGGCTGGCCCATTTTTCACGCCAAATGGCATGCGCAGAAACTCCCAATGTGACAAAGGTGTTGTGAATGCTGTCTTTTCAATACTGGACTCCTCCATCTCCACTTGATAATAGCCTCTGACCAAATCAATGGTCGTGAAGTACTTCATCCCTTGAAGGCTAAATAGCATATCTATCAAGTTAGGTATTGGGGAAACTATCACCCTTTGTTATTTTATTTAAAGAACGGTAATCAATACAAAGTCTTATGGTACCATCTGGTTTTCGTATTGGTACCACGGGTGCAGAATAAGGAGATTTACTCCTCCTGATAATTCCATCTTCTTCCAATCGTTTACAACTTTCTTCAATTTCTTTTAATACTGGACCTTGAAACCTTCGAACAGGAACCTGCACAGGGTCCTCTGTAGTTGTCTCAATCTTATGTTTTATTATAGAAGTACATCCGACATCTGAATCATTCAAACTCAAAACTGAGTGATAGTTAGACAATAATGTCAAGACTTGATTTCTTTCTTGGGCTGTTATATCAGATTCATTTAAGCGAAAAGCTTCATGTAATGTCTCTAAGGTCCACTCCTTCATTTCACTCACTTCTTGGTTGGACAGTTCAACCATATTGATTATTGATTCTTCATCATTAATGATGTGTATTCTACCTAACTGCTGACCCTTTTTTTAGTTTTCGAACATTATCTGACCTATTATTAACAATTATCACAGCCTTGTTTCCAATAACATTTAATATAGATGGAATAACTTCAACTTTGTCCTTTTCATCACCCTCCAATTACAACCAATTTCCCTGGTTGTTCCATTAATGATTTGATACTTACTTCTAGAGCTGTGCTGTTGTTAGGGGGTAGCACAACATTCTCAAATAATGTACAATAGTATGTGGGAAGGCTAATTTTTCTAATGTCTGTAGATACAGTCATTACCTTATTCCCTTTTCGACATACTAATTCACCTTCATGAGGATCTGGTAGTAAATGCTCTTTTCGTAAGATATCATGACCAATTATAATATCATACTCTATAATTCCATCTGGGATTACTATAAGTCTATGTGGCTGTAATGCATAGGAGGAGGATAATTCTAAGACAAGGGTGACTCCTCCCATAACTGGAAAGGTTACCTGTCCAATTCCGGATACTCTTCTATATGGAGTTGCTTCCAATGTATATTTTTGAGGATTTAATTTTTGGTAACAGCTGTAGGACAGCAAACTAACACTAGCACCAGTATCTACAAAAGCTGTGAAGTTACAGTTTGTTGCTTGTAAATAATCTTTAATACCCACTTGTATGATTAAAGCATCTATGGTGTCTTTTGTCACACCCAATCTTATGATATCTTGACCATTATCATTCACTATCAATTCTTCATTCTCCTCACCATCTTCCAAATTAACTACTTCTGGTATTTCTAATTCAGTGGTAGCAATAGTA
>SEYY01002966.1:0-25000 GCA_009176605.1 Armadillidium nasatum | reverse complement strand
AAATGAGAATCTAAATATTAGTTTGAACTTATATATATATATATATATATATATATATATATATATATATATATATATATATATATATATATATATATATATATATATATATATATATATATATATATATATATATATATATATATATATATATATATATATATTAGGGATGGAATCAAGTATCTATAAATTTTTATTGGGTATCTGCATTTAAAATTTTTGTAAGTATTGATAAAAAATGACTGATACCAAAATCTTGCATGAAAGGAAACTGATAATTTCAGTTGAAAGAGATAGCTGCTCATAGACAAGTTTATCACATTTTAAATTTTATGATTATTATTATATTATCATTTTATTTAATAATATTATTATTATTTTTAAAATTTTTTTATTTTTATTATATATATATATATATATATATATATATATATATATATATATATATATATATATATATATATATATATATATATATATATATATATATATATTATATATATATATATATATATATATATATATAGTCAGACTGCCCTTTGATATCCTTAAATATTTCAAAATCTATTAAATGTACGTTAAAAAGGATAACAAATTTGGAATCATTGAAGAATTTTGATAAAGAAAATTATAAAAGATGTGAAAATAAGTTAAAAAAAAAAAAAATTGTTTGTGTACGATAATTGAGGAAAATTCTGGCCTTATTATTATTATTATTATTATTTTTATTTAGTTTTTTAGCTAACCTAGTTCGACTTATCATAACATGACGACTGAAGATTGCTCTGTGATATAGGCCTAACTGATTGCTGGAATGTTGCCGTGGGATATAAACCTACTGCCATATTACACCATATATATAATTCACATATTTTACAAATTTTTTAATTCAATCGCGAAATTTATCTTACTCTAAAATCGCTAAATTAATCTCAGAAAAAGAGATGCTGCTTGATGTATGATGTCATGAAAGTTATTAAAAAAATATAAATTGCGTAGTTATTAAAATTAATATAACTTTTTTTTTTTCAATTCCCAATTTTTCTTTATCAAAATTCTTTAAGGATTCCTAAAATGTTACCCTTTTAAATTTACATTTAGTAGTTTTTTAAATATTTAAGGATATCAAAGTGCAGTCTAGCCTATATATATATATATATATATATATATATATATATATATATATATATATATATATATATATATATATATATATATATATATATATAGGCTTAGGTGGAGATTGTTTCTGAGTTTCAATATTTTTTATATCAATATTTTTTTGTCGATATTTTATTTTAATCGATATTTTCCTGCCTATAATTAGCCCTAGGCTACAATGTCGTGCAAACGTTCTTGTGTACGTTAGGTCTCTTTTACGGCAAATTCTTGTGTAGGTTAGGCCTCTTTTTACGGCAATTTCGGTAGTTCAGGTTATGATGTCGAATTTGGTTCTGCTAGAAAAGTAAGTAATAATAATTGTGTCTATGTCTAGTAATAGTACCTCTGGCAACTCTCTTGTTTACGATAGGCTTCTCCGATATTTTCGATTTTCAAAATTTTTTATCAATCGAAACTCAGAAACAATCTCCACCTTTACCATATATATATATATATATATATATATATATATATATATATATATATATATATATATATATATATATATATATATATATTAGTGATAGGACAATGCCAAAAAAAAATTCTAATTCTGATTCCTGATTCCGATTTCAGCAAAACTTCTGATTCTGATACCAATTCTCTCACTACAGTAAAAAAATGAGAATATACTTTTTAAAAAACCCATAATATAATTTAGTTTTAATAATAGAGACAATTCCATATAATGAAGTCTACTAAAATATAGTACATACCTTAGTTCAAACACTTCCTTTCCATTTAGATATATTTTATAAACCTTTAATTATCATTTATTTTAATATTATAAAGTACTATTGTATGAAATAGGAAAAAAGTAATAAAACTGTAAAAACTAAGGTAATCGATCTGTCACGAACCTTTCTATTTTTCCCTATATTGAAAATATGAAGTCAAAATATGTTTAAATGCATTCTATGCATACTTTTCTTCAACAGAAGAATAATATAAATATATAATAAAAAGAAAAAAACTTGATATTTTTACTCCAAATGACGAAGCAACTGTTCTTTGACTGTCCTTTGTTTGTACAAAAATAGGAAAACCAATTGAATACCAGGTTGCCATATTTGTCCTTCGACTGTTCTGTTATTTTTCTGCAATGTACTACAACCTTCGATATATAGATCGACATATCAATGCAAATTTTTTTGTTATTTATTATTTATTTAGCTTTTATTCATTTATGCCTATTATTATAATTATTATTATTATTATTTAGTTTTCTAGCGTACTTAGACTTATCATAACCTGAACTACCAAAGTTGCTGTAAGATACAGTGGTAAGTTTACAGTGGCATACAAGCCTAAGTTGCTATATATATATATATATATATATATATATATATATATATATATATATATATATATATATATATATATATATATATATATATATATATATATATATATATATATATATATATATATATATATATATATATGGCAGTAGGCCTAATCTAATGGCTACATTCCATTAATCAGTTAGACCTTTATTACACAGCAAACTTAGGTCATTCAGGTTAGGATAAGTTGAACTAAGTACGTTAGAAAACTAAATAATAATAATAATAATTATAGGTATAAATGAAATAAAAGCTAAATAATAATAATACAAATGTTAAAAATTTGAATTGATTTATCAATGTTTCAATATATCGATATATTTGATCTGGCACGATACCTCTCTCTCTCTCTCTAAATAGAGAGAGAGAGAGAAAATGGAATTAAACAGTGAACGTAAGTAAATGAGAAAATGTTACTAAAAGGAACTAAAGTAAAAGAGTATATATATATATATATATATATATATATATATATATATATATATATATATATATATATATATATATATATATATATATATATATATATATATATATATATATATATATATATATATATACGGTATATATATATATAATTTAATTCATGGTTAAATTCCATTTTCTCTTTTACTTTAGTTTGTCGTTCAATTCCATTTTCTCTATAGAAATATAGAAAACAGAGGTGCTAAAAGTTTATTTGAAACAAAAGAATAGGACAGTTTACAAGACAGTTGATTGCATTTTTGCAGATAAATAGTATTTTTGTTTTAATAAGTTTTTGAGGGGTTTTCTTTTTATTATGTATTTATATTATTCTTCTGTTGAAGAAAAGTATGAGTAGAATGCATTTAAACATATTTTGACTTCATATTTTCAATATAGTGAAAAATAGAGAGGTTCATGCCAGATCGAATTATTACCAAAATTAAGACTTTATTTTATTGAAAGAAGGTAAAAGAGTAACATGTTTCCTTTTATAAAAAACTGAAAATATTTATGAAAAAATTTAAAAAAATTAAAATAATTTTTCTTGGGTTAACTTTCATGATTCTTATGGCAATTTGCCTCCAGAATTCAAATCTTTAATTTTGTTTTTGTGCCACGCATAGTTTTCAAGTTATAGACAATGCTGTGTATTTATAAAAGCAAAACTTATAACTATCAATATTTTAGTCACTTTTAAAAATTATTTTAACATTTTATACAGTATTTAACAAAAAAAAAAAAATAAATAAATAATCAAGCCTATAAATTATCATCATATATTGTATGAAAAAAAACTTATTTATGATTAGAAAATTATTAAAATCTTCCTTTTTCTAAGAATTATAAGGGCTTTTTTATTGTTTAATTTTGCAGTCTCATGTAATGTTCCAGTAGTAGTCAGCAAGGATCGCAGGTATCCATTTCCTTTCATATCAATTTTCCATGGTTATTATATCTTAATGGAACCTTTCACTATATTCGTCAGAAACATCACCTGCTCCCAGGAAAATATTGTAAATGTGAATATAGGGAATGCACCTTTTAAGACATATTACATCCTAAATCTCTATCCACATACATTTATCATTTGTTGAACCAGTTCTTTATGGTTATTAACTCTTTTTCTTCCCAGAAAGTTTTGTGTTACCTTAGAACTTGAAACAATACCATGCTGTTCTTTCATTAGGTGCTAGGCATTGTTCAAAATCAAAGTCCTTCTGAAGTTCTCTTATTTGGAGAACCACTAACATACCCGCTTTTATTTTTGCTACAGAAAGATGAGGAAACTTCTTTGAAAGGTACATAAATCCTCTTCCAGATGAATCCATAACCTTATCAAATTGTTTAATAACGCCTAGCTTGATGTGCAGAGGGATCAGCAGAACATCTTTATTGGCTATCAATTTCTCATTCACTATAGATTTTTCTCCAACTTTATAAGTACATTGAGGCCAAATCTTTCATACATAATGGGAATTTCTGTCACAACTATTATGGACCCACCAGGGGCCCAGTCCCAGCCCTGGCTCTGGCCAACCTCACCAACCCTGGCTAATAATCAGGGAAAACCAGGGTTTACCTGCTAGGTTTAAAATTGCAAATTATACATTTTAATGGTGGATTATATCAAACAAAATTAAAGAAAATTAAGGTTTTTCTTCTTGCTTTTTCAATATTTTTTTTTTTTACCACTCCACTTCTGCTAGTGAATGTTCACTTTTGTGTTTTAATTTTAGATACCCTCAAAAAGATTTGATTCAAAAATTTTTACTTGGGGCACCCAGAGGTTCTGGAGGTCCTCTTCTAATTTCCTGACTGCGAATGTTACATTTAGCTATTTTGAGCCTATCCTGAAACATTATAAAGTACTCTCATACTGCTAAAGATGATCTTTTAGCCATGTAGTGACTGAAAGTATAGACAAAATAATTTTGAAATAATGTATCTAAATGTTGCAAATTTGATACACAGCAAAAAAATATAGATATGTATAAATACAGGTTATATTGATAATTTTATATCTTATATTTTATAATATTTTAACTTAGTGTAAGTAAATTTGTTTTAATAACTTGTGGATCTGGAAAAAAAATCAAAACTTTTTGTAGTTTTTTTAAACATTTATTATATATACAAAATCTGTAATTTTCTGAATTTTTTTCCTGAAAAATGCATATAATCATTAATTTAAGTGAATGTTGACTATTCTACTCATTCTTTATAATTAAATCTAATTTTCTTAACCTAAATTTCAGTGCTTTTGACCTCTTCACAAATTTTAAGCAACCCCGCCATAGCCTCAGCAAAATTCTTGCCCCGGTCAGTCCCTAATGACTATCTCACTCACACAGAAAACATCCATATTTGGTGTAGCCTTATTGCATACCAGGGTTGGTGATTTTTTTGATTTTTTTTAAAAAAAATAAAAAAAATCAAAAAATCATTGATTTTTTTGATTTTTTTAAAAAATAATAAGTGTTTTTTTTTTATTTGTTTTATTTTGTCATATTTTTTGATACATAATGATATAACAGATATATTAGTTCCTTCTTACTGTGTTGAAAAACTTTAAAGTATTTTATATATTAGAAATATAACTTCCTTAATATTTGGTTCAAGATTTCATATAGGGTAATACAAGAATCTGATCTTCATTAATATAATTTATCCAATATAGAACTGTTAGAGTTTAGAATTCCTAATATATATTCAATCAAATCTTCAACAAAATTTAATTGAGTTTTAATCTAATGCAATTTGAGATTATAGACAAAAGAGAAAACAGAAAAGACAATTCCTTTTAATTTTCAACCATTTAAATTTTTATACAACATTATAAGAAAACAATATTCCTCTATATAAATTATAAAGAAAGAAAATTTAAGCAGTTTTGAAGCATAATCATTAATCCATAAATTAAATACATAACTTGCAAAATATATATATATATATATATATATATATATATATATATATATATATATATATATATATATATATATATATATATATATATTATATATATATATATACCGTATATATATTTTGCAAGTTATGTATTTAATTTATGGATTTATGATTATGCATCAAAAGTTCCTAAATTTTCTTTCTTTTATAATTTTTATAGAGGAATATTGTTTTCTTATAATGTTGTATAAAAATTTAAATGGTTGAAAATTAAAAGGAATTGTCTTTTCTGTTTTCTCTTTTGTCTATAACCTCAAATTGCATTAGATTAAAGCTCAATAAAATTTTGTTGAAGATTTGATTGAATATATATTAGGAATTCTAAACTCTAACAGTTCTATATTGGATAAATTATATTAATGAAGATCAGATTCTTGTATTACCCTATATGAAATCTTGAACCAAATATTAAGGAAGTTATATTTCTAATATATAAACTACTTTAAAGTTTTTTAACACAGTAAGAAGGAACTAATATATCTGTTATATCATTATGTATCAAAAAATATGAAAATAAAAAAAAAAAAAAAAACACTTATTATTTTTTAAAAAAATCAAAAAAATCAAAAAAATCATGATTTTTTCATAAAAAAATCAATTGATTTAATCAACTGATTAAATCAATTTGATTTAATCACAACCCTGTTGCATACCCAATATCATGGCATGTATTTTCAAATCAAATATTTTCTATTTATACTCACTATATTTGATTAATTTCAGCATATTTTTCAAAATATCATATCATTCATATGACTCTTTAGTTATATATGCTTTGGCAACTGGGACAGAAGGCATTATACTCCCATTGTAGAGGAGAACTCCTTTTAGACTATATTTTGAGTCATATTTAAAAAGTATTTACACCTGTGGTTCATATTTGAAGTTCAAAGCACTTATTAGGTCACAGACATCATTGCAAAATAGGGAAGAAAAATATATTCTGTATGTCTAAACTTGGTAATTATTGTGTCTTGTTGCAATAGATTGCATTTTTTGCAATCTTGAAACCTAATAGTTCTGATATTTGTTTACTAAGGCTAAATCATGAACTAGGTTGTTCAGATCCAACAAATGTTTTCACAAAGAGAGAAAGAGGAACTCTGTCTAGTAGAAACTCTCTTGCAAGATTTTTAGGGCAAGTTGCAAAGTTGATGTACTAAATATTTTTGGGAATGTTTAGTTGGGAATACTTCCAATATATATATATATATATATATATATATATATATATATATATATATATATATATATATATATATATATATATATATATATATATATATATATATATATATACAGTATATATATATATATATATATATATATATATATATATATATATATATATATATATATATATATATATATATATATATATATATATATATATATATATATATATATATATATATATATATACCTTAAAGGCATCAATGGTTTGTGGTTGATGAGTATACATTTGTGAGTTAAGTAGATGCACAGAAAACATTCACAAGGAGGGAGGCCAGAGGATCCTAACATTGCCACACAATGAGATCAACTGATCTTGAAACTTAAAAATTGCAAATATCTTTGAGCTGTATGTGCTATAGCTCCATCTTGCTGAAACAACACACTGCATTCCTCAAGCTCAGGATGTTCGAGTTGGTGGCCTTAAAAGGTTTTCGAGCATATGGATGTAATGAAGAGAAACACCACCCATATAAGAAATAATGACTGACCTATGATACCAACATCAGCAACAATGCTCTACACAGTCTCTGGCTCAGAATGCAGCAGTCTTTCATGTAGCATGTGAGGATTGTCTTCAAACCAATAGTGAAACTTTTGTTTGCATGCTTACATAACTACTCAAGTGAAAATGACCATCATTGCACAAAAATATAATTGAACATGTTGCAGAATATTCTGTCATAATACCTGCAGCCTAACCTGTCTTTCACATTGTTTTTGCATGGGTTCTTTGGGTAAAACTCTCCTTGCAGCATCTTTCGTGAACATTTTTGGAAGATCACATTACTTTTCTTTCTAAGGTGAATTTGAATGGGTGGTAAAATTCATGCCTAGACAAGCTTTAGTAGTACGTTTTAAAAAAAGTATTAATAAAATTTACAATTATGCATTAAATAAATGAAATCATTAGAATTATGAACATTGACTATTAATATTTAATACTTGTTTTTCTTCAATAAATGAAAACTTGAAAAAACTTAGTTAAAAATTGAAAAAAACTATTAAGAATATAAAATGAACACAATGTCTGTGTTTACCTTGAGTAAAAATACTCCTAAAACCAAACAAATAGTTTAACTTTTTAAAGACACTGATTTATAATGAATAAAATTAAAACATAATAAAGGAAAAATATATAGTTTACCTTCTAGTGATGAATTTCATTCTAAGATTAAAAGTTACCCAATCATAAAATCATCCACCGCAAACCTAACATTGACATATAGGGCCCTCTTTTCTGTACAGTAGCTCCAAGGTGATTCATATGCTAAATAAGTATAGGAACTAATTAGAAAATCATAAAGGTTTTCCTTTCAATTTTTAATTAATGCCCATCCAACTGCTTAGCTTTGATTTAAATAGTGCAATTAAATGTCAATTTTACCAGTTGTAAGATTACTAATAGTTTAGTTTAGTACCAACCTTTAGCATTAAAATAAAGGTAAAGCACATTTTGTTTATTTCACTCACTATATTTACAATAATAAATATTCACAATGTTTAATAAGTTTGACTTACAATAAATAAATAAATCAATGAGTGAGTGAAACAGTATGATTACAACCAATAATTAGAATTAGATTACAAATCAGACAGTATAAGTCAGTCAGAATTTTTGTTCCAACTGCACACTTAAATCTCCACTGTGAAAAATGGTCAAATATTCACACAAAAAAAAAAAAAAAAAAAAAAAAAAAAATTTAACTGTAATAAACTTGTAAAAACGCTAGAAATGAACTTTTCTTACTGGTAAAAAGTCTATATACACTGAAAATTTCAGCAGAATCGGCTGAAAATTAAAAAATAAATTTTAAACTGGACTGTCCCCTTAAGTATAATGTCCCTGTTTAACCCCGGCTGGCAAACCCCAGTTTTCCCTGATTTTTAGCCTGGGCCCCAGTCAGTTCATATATGTAACTATTGAACTTAAAGGATTTGAAGAATATGAAAGGTATGTGTTTGCATTTAAAATAATGTAAATTTTTATCACAGTTTAGAAAATATTAATGTTGCTCAAATGTGGGGTAAAACTAACCTGAAAAAAATTTGCAATAAATTTATTTTTTTTACTGATCTACACAAAATATTCAGAGGTTGTACAGTTGGGTGTGATACACATTTTTTATTTAGTATAAATTTTGTGTACCCTATCATATTGGTGCTGTGCATAGAAAATTTTTTGAAAATCTTACTGTGCACAGTAGCAAAATGGTTAGGTATACAAAAAAATTTAGTCTAAAGCCACTCCCCATTCATTTCATAATTAAATCCTTCATTTGAGTAACCTACATGAAGAACTTTACATTTTTTACCATTAAAGATCAATTGCCACCTCTTTGCCCAACCAAGAAGTCTATCTAGATCACCTTAAAACTTTATGCATCCATCATTATTCTTTACTGAGGTAATCACTTTGGTATCATCAGCAAACTTAGAAACCTTACATTTCAGACCTTTGTCTAAATCAATATATATATATATATATATATATATATATATATATATATATATATATATATATATATATATATATATATATATATATATATATATATATATATATATATATATATATATATATATATATATATATATATATATATATATATATATATATATATATATATATATATATATATATATATATATATATATATATATATATATATATATATATATATATATATATATATATATATATATATATATATATATATATATATATATATATATATATATATATATATATATATATATATATATATATATATATATATATATATATATATATATATATATATATATATATATATATATATATAAAGGAACAAAAGTGGTCCCAGCACAGAACCCTGTGGGACCCCACTCTTCACTGTTTTCCATAAGGACTTATTACCATTAATACACACTGCCTTCTGTTCTTTAACCACTCTTTAATTCAATTGTGTACCATTTCATCTATACCATACTGCAACAACTTTTGCATCAGCCTAACATGGGGTACCTTATCAAAAGCTTTTCTAAAGTCTAAATATATGACATCAACTGGATCACCCCTGTCTATACATTCAGTAATATATTCCATAAATTCTAGCAGATTTGTCTGACATGATCTACCCTTTCTAAAGCCATGCTGGGAGTTATATAGTATCTTGTTATCATCTAAATGCTTCTCTATATGACTTTTCAGTAACTTTTCCAAAATTTTCACTACCAGAGATGTTAAACTAACTGGCCTGTAGTTCCCTAAATCTTCCTTACTACCTTTTTTAAAAACTGGCACAACATATGCCATTTTCAAGTCCTCAGGTACCTCTCCAAATGCAATTAAATCGCTTAAAAATCAAATACAGTGCCTTTGCAATACTGCTACTCCCCTCTTTTAGAATTCTACCTTACACACCATCCGGACCCGCTGCCTTATTTGGGTCAATATGTTCTAGTAAAGATTTAATTTCTTTTAACTCAATTTCAAATGCTGCACATCTATTCATTACATGTATTCTAGAGCTATTCGTCTCTAAACTTCTATCCAACCTTTCCTCAGTAAACACTGATGCAAAATAAGCATTGAAAATATTAACCAATTCTTTATCTGAACTTACTAAGTTTCCATCAATTTTAATTGGGCCAATTTTCTTATCCTTGCTTTTAAATAAAAGCTAAAAAACTTTTTCAGGTCTTTATTACTGTTCCTTGCCAAATTGTTAGGTATAATTAATCGCAGTGTAGTTTACAAGATCAAAGAGGTTATAAGCAAGCCATAGAAAAGCTATGTCAGGCCAGCATTAGAGTTTTGTTCACAGGTTTGGGCTCCTCCTTTAAGAAAAGACATTGATATGCTGGAGAGAGTACAACGTCGAGCAACAAAGATGATTTCTGGCTTTGAAAATAAGAGCTATGAAGAGAGGTTGAAGGAGTTAGGAATGTTCTCTGTTGAAAGGAGATTTCTCAGAGGCGATATGATACAAGTTTACAAAATATTTGCATCTGGCAGTAATACAGAGATTGAAAAATATATTATAGTGGATCATGGAAGAGGAACTAGAGGACATAATAAGAAAATTAAAAAGAAGCCATGCCATCTCGATCTAAGAAAATACTCTTTCAGTAATAGAGTTGTTAATTTTTGGAATGGTTTGCCACAAGAGATTGTTGACTGTGATTCTCTTGTCAAATTTAAAAGGGGGCTAGATAGATAAATGGATGGTTTAGGTATTATATAGCATAACTTGACCAAGCCAAATTGGTGGGTATATATGAATTTTTAGATTAGCCTATGACTAAGCCTAATGGGCAGTTTTTTTTTTTTTTTTTTTTTTTTTGTAGTGGGTGATGGTTCATTGAATATTGCATGTATATTTGGGCTTAGTTTTATTTTTATCTTTGCATGAATGAACTGATAATGAGGGATAGGAAAGACCTAGTCTTTAGTGCGTGTATTAGTATTGATATTGTGATTATTTGTTTGGACTGGGACAGTCTCGATAGGCCCTTATGGCCTCTTACTGTCTCTATTTTCCTATGTTCCTGTGTAGGAAAAATTATGCACAAAAATTTGATGTTTTATGATTATGGGATATTCAATGTAATTCAACTTTTTTTGGACAGCCAACATGAAAATTTCAAGTATAAGAAAATGAATATCGATGATTTAACTGTCATCAGGTCATTTATCAGGAAATTTTGACAAAGGGAACATGCTGAAAATTTGCAAAAATTTTGCCACCATATATGCGTTCAAACACATGACCAAATACGTTTTTTTTTTTCTTCATATTATTTCTAGATAATCTATAATATTATTCTTACTCATTTATATTAATTAAATGCACTACAGAATAGTGATTTTTAAATAATATTGGTTAGCCGACCGGGGCCCCGGCCAACCCCAGCCATTTTCACTGACCCCTAGCCTTAGCCTGGCCCAGGCTAAAAATCAGGAAAAACTGAGGTTTGCCGGCCAGGGTTAAAATGGCAAATTATACTTACAGGGACAGTCCAGATTCAAATTTTTTTTTAAATTTTCAGCCGATACTGCTGAAATTTTTATTGTTCATAGATTTTTTACCAATAAGAAAAGTCCATTTCTAGCTTTTTACTGAGTCTATTACGGTTAATTTTTTTTTTTTTTTTTGAAATTTGACCCTTTTTCAAAAGAATGGCGGGGCCAACCATTTTTTAAAATGAGCTGAAAGTTGGAATATTTATTCAAAATTCTATGGGCTACAAAAGCTTCTAATAGAGTTTTGTTCCCAAAAATGTTATAGGCCAAAAGCTGACCAACTATCAATAAAAAAAAAATATTTTTGAAAAAAAATCCACCTTTTCAAACAAAAATTAAAAAAAAAAAAAAAAAATACAACTATAACATTTCTTATTTTTGTGGATGTATAAAGGAGGGGTGGGGCTACAAATTCCTCTATCTACTTTATGTGATGCGATTCTATTCGTTGGTTTCGAGATATAGCCTTCAAAAAGGTCAATTTTTGACCAAATTTCAAAAATTTCAAAAGTTTGAGAGGCTATATCTCGATTCAAACAAATTGCATTTAATAATGGACTAAATAAATGTTGTTGTCCTGTCCCTCCTCTAAACAATATCCACAAATAAAAAAATTAGTAGATAGCGTTTTTTTTTAAAATAATTTTTTTTTTTTTTTTTTTTTTTTTTTTTTTTTTCAAGTGCTTATAACTTTTTTTTCTAGATGTATATCAAAAATCTAATCCCACCAATGCAAGAAATTGGGGCTAAGATTATTCAGTTAAATTTTCAGCTCATGTGGACCAGTGGTTTGACCCAGTTATTCATTTTCTTTCAACTTTGGGTCCAAATAACTTTCAAACCATTATAGACTCAAAAACATGCTCGAAATCAACTCAGAACTTTGTGAAAAAATGCATAAACCTTGAAAATTTCAGCTCAGTCAGTCAAATAATAATAAAAAATTTCAAACAAAATATAAGAAATTAAGATTTTTTTTTTTTTCTGTTTCTTTTGACCATTCCTTTTCTGCTAGTGAATGTTCATCTTTGTGTTTTGATTTTAGATACTCTATAAAGATTTGGTTGAAAATTTTTTCACTTATGGCACCCGAAGGTTTTTGTCTAATTTTCTGACTGCAGATGTTACATTTAGCTATTTCGAACCTATCCTGAAACATTGTAAAGTACTCCAATACTGCAGAAGCTGATCTTTTAGCCATATTGACTGAAAGTATAAACAAAATAATAATTTTTGAAATAATGTAGCTAAATGATACAAGTTTGATACATAGCAATAAAATAACAATAATATGTATAAATACAGGTTAAATTGATAATTTTATATTTAAATTTTTTTCAAACTTTACCTTAGGGTTTTACCTAGGTAAACCTGTTGAATCACTATTATGAATTAGAAATTTTTTATTTTTTTAAATTTTAGTACTTTTTTAAACTTTTACTACACAAAACTGTAATTTTTTGAAAATTTTTCGTAGAAAATGCATATAATCATTAATTTAAATGAATGTTGCCTATTCTACTACTTCCTTACAATTAAATAAACCTCAATTAAATTTATATCTAATTTTCTTAATCTAAATTTTCAGTGCTTTTGACCTCCTTACAAATTTTAGGAAACCCCGGCCAGAACCCCGGCCCCGGCAAAATTCCAGCCCTGGTCAGTCCCTAGTTATACCCTGTGCCAGTGATTAGTTATACCCCATTTCATTTTTCCATCATCAGCAATTTTAAAAATTTTAAAAATATTAATTTTCATATTTTCATATATATACTTTTGTATTTTAAAATATTCAGAAAGGTTCATATTTAAAAAAAAAAAAAAATGATACATATACTTTTGGTATATTATGTAATTTTGGTTTTTGGCTCCTTCTGACAGTCAAAATTTTCAAAAAATTGGTTACTTTTACCCCATTTTATGGATATATATATATATATATATATATATATATATATATATATATATATATATATATATATATATATATATATATATATATATATATATATATATATATATATATATATATATATATATATATATATATATTATATATATATATATATATACCGTATATATATATATATATTTTAAAATAATAAAACTAATTTCAATTTCATTAAAAAAGATTTTAGCATTGAGGACAACTTTTTGAGCACGTTTTTTATACTTTTAGTTGTTTGCAATAGAAAGATATGAAAATTGTCATTTAAGCTCTGAGATGAAAATGTAAAATTAAAAGTTTTAGTAATCATTGTAAATATTACAAATATTCAAAATTGAAATTTAATTAAATTATATTTGCAGTTGATAAAATGCATGTCTAATTTTAGTGTTGATTTTTAATTTCGTAACATATTTTCAAAATATTTTACCGATTTGTGAACTGAAGATTGTTTATGGTACTAGGAATCAGAATTAGCACAGCATCATATTTTATAGCCTATTGTCACAAGACGTAGTCCGAGTAGACAGACGTCTATAATGACAGCCAGGAATTCTTAATGAACTCTTCAAATCGTCTAGGGGTTATATAAATTATTCAATAAAATAAAATTATATTCTTATTAATTTCCTTATATGTAAGCAAAATATTTTCAGGAGGAATTCTACTTCTCCTATTATCCTTCTTTGGAGGTATTCAACTTCTCCAACCTTCTTATTCTTCTAGGAGAAATTCTACTTCTCCTATTATTCTTCCCTGGAGGTATTCAGCTTCTCTAATCTTTTTATTATTCTAGGAGGAATTCTATTTCTCCTATTATTCTTCCCTGGAGGTATTCAGCTTCTCCAATCTATTTATTCTATCAGGAGGAATTCTACTTCTGCTATTATTCTTCTCTGGAGGTATTCAGCTTCTCCAATCTTTTTATTATTCTAGGAGAAGAAATATTCTTTTTCTTACTTTCTGTTATCAAACGAATTGGACCTACTATACTCGCACTACATTCAAAAATGCCAGTTTTTTTTTAATATAAATTTCATTCATAAATTAATTATATATATTTTTCATTTAATATCATCAGTGTGCAAAGTTCAAAAACTTAACAATGGCGTACCTTCATTGTTATATTCGTCCCTCTTTAAGAAACTAACTAATTACGCTTCTGTGATATGCTCTTTTAGATTTCTCTTATATTTATATTCAATAGTGCGGACCAAATTCTATTCCCACTACCAGTCAATTCTTCGGTACACTGTGCTTTTTCGATACCATCATTCATTTCAAAATTCTGAAGCCTTCAGATTGGGTCATTTTCCTTATTACCTGGTATTTTATTATCCTAACTTCTCTTTTTCTTCTGTATTTATATGATATAGTTTGTTGAATTTTTCTGTGAGCAAGAGTTGAGCTTTCAGATGTCAAAGAAAAGAGATTCTCTTATACACTCTTAGCAATTCTATCTGCTAGATTCTGCGGCATATGCAAATTAGGGTATAATGTGAGTGGGACATAATGAAGATCAATGGAGGAGGGGATAATGAGATCAAACAACTTACTGAGAGCTTCCTTCGCAGCAACAGCCTTAGACATTAACATTTTGCTACCTGTTCTCAAAACATTGCCCTCCAGCAATATTGCTAAATTTGAAAGTTTTTGAATGCGAGTCTTCTGATTCTTCAAGCATCTTTTATTTCACCCCGTTTCGAAGGTTGTTGAACAATATAATCGGGGTTTTGGTTGTTTGCGAAGGTGCAGTCTTCTGTTCTTTGCCTCCTTCAGAACCATCTTTACCTTGCTTATTAAAACTAGCTCCTTGAACCGACTCTTTAAATTCGGGAGGGGAGCTGATATTACATGCAGAACTGTCTTCAGTAAATTCGACCCTCTTAGGACAATTACTTTTAAGGGCTTGAACCACCTCATTCTCATTTTGGAACTGCACCAAATATCTCAAAGTAGACTCAGCAGTCAAATATTTTGCATGTTTTTTACTTCTACTGGAAACTTCAAAATGAAGACCATTTAACTCTAATCCGACTGTAAATGTTGGGTCATTTGGAAGACCTGATTGGCTTATTACCTTATATTCTAATCCTAGATAAAATTCATTTAGCGCACTAATAGAATTTTTTGATTGAAAAGTTCCTAACTTTCTTTGTTTAATGATAGAGGCACCATCTTGTGATGAGTCCTCTTACTCTGATTTTATAACTACCATTTCTTTCATTTGTTTGTTATTATCAGAGGATGTAACAGAGTTATCTTCTCCTTCTTCCAGCATACTTTCTTCTAATTTTACTTGAACATCGGGCTTCTAACAACACTTTTCAGCAACTTTATTTTTCTCACCTTCCACAGGAGTGTTTACTAAGCCTTGTTCATCACTCGACACAAAAGTATTTATCTTTCCCATGTTATTGGTTAAAGCTACTCTTGGTCGTTCGATTTGTGATTCCTTTCCGGAGGAAATAGTTATCTCAACAGAACAGCCTCTCTCTTCAGTCCCTCGTGTGTTTACACTTTCACATTTTGGAATTGAAGTTCTGCTATGCTCGATCTCACTAGAGCAAGAGGAAACTTCATCTTCATACTTTTCTTGCTCAGACAATTCTGGTGGAATTGACATTTCTTGCCATGGGGTTGCTTCCCTCTCAGCAAAAACTTCGTGTTGAGAAAAAACATTCTCTCCTTTCATGGGAGATTCCCAACTAGAAGTTATTTGTTGAGAAAATTCATGTTTTGATTCAGCTATTTCAATTTTTGATTTTTTTTTCTCTTCAAAATTTCTTTCTCCCTCCACTAACTTGTTCTTCTCACTGTGCAACTCCTCGATACTTTCATCGAATTCGCTGGCCAGTCCCAATCGCAATTTAAGCATTCTCATTTCGTTTGCTCTTTGTTTTTCTCTTTCTTCTCTTCGTTTTTTTCTTTCTTCTCTTTGTTTTTGTCTTTTTTCTCTTTCTTTTCCTCTTTCAAAAGCTTCTCTTTCTTCTTCGACAAGCTCTTTCGCATCTTTTCCATTAATTCCTAAGTCTAGGCATCTTTGAAATAGTGTTTCAGAAACCATTACTAATTGCTAAGTAGAGAAGAAAGTGTTTTACGACAAATTCTTCCTTGCTTCTGGAAGAGGCTAATCTTCGGACAGGCGACCCAATTATGTCACAAGACGTAGTCCGAGTAGACAGACATCTATAATAGCCTGGAATTCTTAATGAACTCTTCAAATCGTCTAGGGGTTATATAAATTATTCGATAAAATAAAATTATATTATTAATTTCCTTATATATAAGCAAAATATTTTCAGGAGGAATTCTACTTCTCCTATTATCCTTCTTTGGAGGTATTCAACTTCTCCAACCTTCTTATTCTTCTAAGAGGAATTCTACTTCTCCTATTATTCTTCCCTGGAGGTATTCAGCTTCTCCAATCTTTTTATTATTCTAGGAGGAATTCTATTTCTCCTATTATTCTTCCCTGGAGGTATTCAGCTTCTCCAATCTATTTATTCTATCAGGAGGAATTCTACTTCTGCTATTATTCTTCTCTGGAGGTATTCAACTTCTCCAATCTTATTCATTTTTTCAGGAGGAATTCTACTTCTCCTAATTCTTCTCAGGAGGTATTCGACTTCTCCTGTTAGTTTATTTTATCAAACCCTCTTGTTGGGTTTCTTTCTTTTAGATTACGATCATATGAAATGACCCCGATTAATAAAGGTCACACGCTTAAGTATCTCACTTCTTTAACTAAGATACTATTAAATTATAATTTACGTATCTCGTGAATTATCTACTAAATATTCTTTTTCTTACTTTCTGTTATCAAAAGAATTGGACCTACTATACTCGCACTACATTCAAAAATGCCAGTTCTTTTTACTATAAATTTCATTCATCAATTAATTATATTTTCCATTTATTATCATCGGCGTGCTAAGTTCAAAAACGTAACAATGGCGCACCTTCATTGTTACACCTATAATTTACAACATTGGAATTAATTTTTAAAATATCACATTTCCAATGGAAATGAAAGAACATGTATATTTCAAAGCAATTTATCAGGGATTGAAGTTTTCATGTTTATGAACAAGAAATAATTGGGAATTTTTGGTTTAAGCGTTTTATGATGCTTGTATTAATTCTGTAGTCATTATTAAGGCTTAGCTATTACAAAAATCTAGCTCCTAACATAATACAGTTTAGATATTGCTAATGAAATTGTATTTACAGTATACTAACATATTTTAATAATAATAATAATAATAATAATAATAATAATAATAATAAAACTGTGAAAATTGTTTACACAATTTGCTACTTTACTGCTTTACTGTGCTAAGTAATTTTATATTATTTTACTTGAGGGTTATTATAATACTCAAGGTGATAAGTCAAACAGAAACAGTGAAGTAAATATTCTTTGAATTTTAAAGAGATATATATATATATATATATATATATATATATATATATATATATATATATATATATATATATATATATATATATATATATATATATATATATATATATATATATATATATTTTTAATATATAGCCCATATAAAATTGACTAATTATTTTACAATATTTGTATGTATTTGCAATGAACATGGCTTTTCCTCCATCAAATAGTGCAGTTCGTACATTAGCTCTAGAGTACAGAAGTTTGCAAGATGAACCAGTGGAAGGATTTTGTGTTAAATTACTAAATGATGACAATTTATTTGAATGGGAAGTTGCAATATTTGGGCCACCAGAAACACTCTATGAAGGAGGCTATTTTAAGGTAAGTTTGTTAAGAAATAAAAACTTTTGTTTCCATTTTCTATTAGTAATATTTGAATATATGATATTTACTATTAAGGCACTAGGCAGTGAATTCTTATTTCATATTTCTTTATCCTTATGTGATACATAACTGGTAAGGTTCATTATTATGGAAGATTTTTTAAAAAAATTTTTTTAGCCTATTTTTTTATTTTATTATTATTACCATTCTTGACACAGAAATTCGAAATTAACATTGTTCAGAATGGAGAATCCCTTCCATTAGAGTTAGGTCAGAGTTACCGATAGTAGGGAAAATGATGTATTTATAACTAGAATGAGTAGTGGTGAAGCATAAATCAAGTGTGTTCAAGAATTGATTAGGACGATCTGTAATGTGTGGGAGTTCCCTAATCAGCACTCCTTTCCACCTGTATCAGTATTAGAGGAGCCTGATGTACATTGAAATCCCCTAAATAGAGGACTTCAGCATTTGGATGAGAAGAAGGGACAGTTTCGTGAGAAGTAGTAAGATATTGAGAAAAAAAAAAAAAAAAAAAAAAAAGCTGGAAAATTTGTTCCATTAGTGGAGCAATAGCAGAAACACAAGAGAATTGTAGTAGAATGATTTTAGATTTTAAGCCATAAAACATTGAAATTAGGAGATTCTACAACTACGAGACGTGTCACAGGAGTGTTAATTAATGTTAATATATGCACAGACTACACCATTAGGTCGGAAATTGTGAAAAAGTTGTAGTTAGAGACATTAAAATTGTTAGAGAAAGAATCACTGTCCAGCTGGGTCTCAAACAGAAGCAAAATGTTTGAATGAGAGTTAGAGAGGTGATGTTCAACGGATGTGTGATTAGCTTGGAGGCCACGGACATTAGCAAAGGTAATAGAAAGCCCCCGTCTACACCCATCTCACGTTCTCTCGATCTTGACATTCAAAGAAACACCCAATCGCAACCAAACACACACCAGAATAGAAAGTATATTATAGTAAAATAAAAAAATAAAGAAAAATATTTAAAAATAGCAAATTATACACCTATTTGAATATAAGTACAGGTATACCTCGGTAATACGGCGGGTATGGTTCCAGACCACCGCCGCAATGCTGATACCGCCGCAATGCGCGTAACTTGCTACAACATATGAACACCAGAAAACTTGTTTACACTATCATTTATTATTTGCGCAATAGTGCTAGGCTAAAAATAAGTTTCAATTTAAAAATAAATTACGTAATGAAGGGTAAATAAAATAAAAAAAAAAAAATTTTAGCTTTAAAAACTTTAATATTATTGAAGGAAGTTAAAGGGGATTAGTGAGACTCGTCATCTGACCCTTCAACGTCATCTGACCCTTCAACGACATCTGACCCTTCAACGAATCTAATTATCTTGCTTGGTGGAGAGCCTAGCGTTAATGTTGATGGTTGTTGAGGCGATGATGGCTGTTGAATGATAGGATTTGAAGGTGTGGGTATTTGCGGCACTGGCTGAAAATAAGATGTCAATGACGTTTGCTTCATTGAGCATCTCTCTCTCGAAGAAGAAGAATTTTTGTGTAGCATGTGATGTCGTTTAGCAATCTTTTGCCAACTTTCGAACTTCTCTCAAAGTTATTGTCAATTGATTCAAATCCTTTCACAACTGTATGCAGTAGGCCTACATAATGCTCTAAATCTTTTGTAGACATTTCCTGAATTTTGTTGTCATCATCATCATCAACAGCAGATTCAGCCTCTAGAAATAATTTACGTTGCTCATCGAGTAAAAGTAAATCTTCATCTGTTAAAGGTTCATCATGAAATGCCAGCAATTCCGTCACATCTTCAGGAGCAACTTCAAGTTCTAACTCACTTGCCATATCTACGACCTCTGTTGTTACTAGAGTTATAAGTGAATAAAAAACGACGGTTTTTTATTTAAAAAAAACATGATGAATAAAAAACAACTGATTTTCCTGTTTTTTTTTTTTTTTTTTTTTTTTTTTAAAGTTATTTTTCTTTATTTTATTAAATTTCTTAACTAATAAAGAATTGTAAATAGTATTTACCTATTTAATTATACTGTAAAAAATAAGTACCGTAGCTACATTAGAAATAAAAATGAAAAAAAAAAAAAAAAAAAAAAAAAATATGCGAAGTTTATTCAATATTACACTCCTTACCTTACCAGGAGTAAAAACTGAAGGATTTACATGAAATGAAAATGATCATATGAGAAATGAGTCATATGACTACAATGTATATCCTATTTACTTACAAAAATAAAGAAAATTGTAACTAGTAACTAGTATGTTAAGGCCCAACTAAAGTTACCAAATTTCTAAAGAACCATCAAGGGCCTCATTAAATTCCTGTTCTACTGCTTCTGCATCTGAATCCTCAGACCTATTTCCAATCATGGCCTCTACTGATAAATCTGATTCCTCATCCTCATATGCTATATTTGAGGAAGAGAAGGAGTCAGACTCTGACTCAAAGCTATGGACAGAAGGTGTCTTTAGATTTGGTTTTATCAGACTTCAATGTCCTTACAGAGAAACCTGAGCTACCTGGCTGAGAACTCTGGCCGATAGTGTATGTGGTTTCAGTGTGATGAATTTGATTACTAGTTTGACCACTACCAACTTCTACATTAATTTGAGAACAGTTACCGGAAAACTCTGGTTGCTCCGTCTCTGTCAATTTCAGGTTATGACTTACAAATAATAGTTTTTCTGCATGTTCATTTGTGAGCCTGTTTCTTTTTTTTGAATGGATATTTGCCTGTGCTGAGAAACTTTTCTCACATGCAGCTGAAATAGCAGGAAGGTCTAGAATTCCGGAGGCTACTTTTGGAATCTCACAATGCTTGCACAAACCAATCCACCATGCTGTTGATGAAACATTGTTGGAAAGTGAAGCCCCTCTGACTGGAAAAATTTGCCAATTCTGCCATTACCTTATTTTCATCCACATCTAACATTTCCCTGCTCAAATTGTAGACCTGAAATGCTTGAACCTGAAGAAAAATTATGAAATATTGTTTTAATTTGCTTGTATATTGTATTGTATTTATATACATTTTTTTAAATAAAAGTATATATTATATATATATATATATATATATATATATATATATATATATATATATATATATATATATATATATATATATATATATATAATATATATATATATATATATATATTATATATATATATATATATATATATATATATATATATTAATTTATAAAAATATTTAAAAATTGTATGAAAAAGGTTGATATGTGGTGGTTTGTGCTTGAATAGAAATTACAGAATGCTTACATTTTCTGTTGGTGACAGATCTTTTCCTCTGTATCGAGGGTCAAGCAAGTTTGCTGCCAAGTGTATATTGCTTATGCAGAATGACATTCTCTTCTTTACAATATCCACAAAATCTGCCTCTTCTTTCTTGAAAAGAGGGGTCACTATTGATGTATTTTCAACTTCTTCAAGTATACTATTTAAGAATTGAATTACTGATGACAAATGAGGCTCATCTCCTTCCACAGTCTTTATGGTCTTGGCGATTGGCAAGAATAAGCGCTGGAAGCCTTCTACTTTCTCCCAAAAAAAACTTCATTTAAGAGCTTTGTTACCCTAGGTTTGGTCAAAACTTTGGAAACTAATGGGTCATCATCAATAGCCAATGATCTTAATGGCTGTTTATTTAACAGGAGGCTGTTCAAGCACTCTATATATGACCCCATCTGGAAAGGCAAGAAGCATTGCTATTGAAAAGGAAGAGTTTTATATAAATTAAGCATGCAAGAGCAAAACATTAAGAAGAGAGAACTTTGTTATAACTTTGCTTCCTTTTTCTTGATTTTGCTGTACTCTTACTCTCTTTCTGATTTCCCAAGTATTTCATCTTTATGTCATCACTGCATTTTTTGCAATTCAGTATATGTTGTTCTTTCCTTGATCCATTATTGGCTACCTCAGTGAAGCACAATCTGCAGAGTGCTCTTTTACCTTTATATGATTGATTTTCCTTAATGGAAAATAAAGAATAGACAGGTGTTTGTTTTCTTCCAGCCATTGTCAAAAAAAATTTCAAATTTATTTCAAATTTTACAGTATTTAATGTAAATAACTTAATATATAATTAATTATTATCCTGTAACACTTGTTTCTGATAATAAACAAGGTAAATGATTAGTATTTAGTAGAATAGTATGATAAAATTTAAAGATTTAAAAAAAACAAAAAAACAAACAAAAAAAAAAATCGAAAAAAAAAAAAAAAAAACAATGCAATAAAAAACAAGTTTAAAAAAAACACGTTTTTTAACAACTCTAGTTGTTACATTAGGCGTATCAACTGTAAAGCCTTCAAAGTCATCCATAAGGGTTGGAATAAATTTTTTCCAAACTCTTCTTTTCACTAGTCTTAGGGGCCATGTCTCTATGGGTATACAGCGAAGGTATGTATACGTAATATAAATGCATATTAACACAATTGTAACACTATTAAATTTGGCTGTCAAGGGGAGAGGGATGCGCGTGTTACGAATGCTGCGTTCAAACTGAACGCAGCATGGGAAATTTGTTGATTAAAAGCTGAACAGCGCATGGTTGCTGTAAAAGCGAGTCAGCCGAAAAATATTTTAGCACCGTATGAGCGAAGCGCCGTAAAACGAGGTATACCTGTACCTTAAAACACTATAATAACTACACATAAGCACTATGCATAAACACTAACACTTTAAAAAAATAATAAATGCACACTTTGAAAACTATATATAAACACTATATATGCCAAAACTATAAAAAAAACTATAAACACTATATTATAGGAAGAGAGTAAAATAAAATTGAGCGCATTGTAGATACATAACTTAACCTAACAGCCAAACCTAACCTAACAGAGCCTAACCTAACCAAAATAACCTAGCCTAACCTAAGTATAACAGGCTAACCTAACCTTGGTAGTATCTCTCACAATACTTCTCTATTCTTCACTAAATTGAAAATATGAAGTTAAAATATGTTTAAATGCATTCTACACATACTTTTCTTTCACGAAAGAGTAATATAAATACATAAAAAGAAAACACCTTAAAAAAATTAATTAAAAAAAACGAAAAACAAAAAAAAAATTTATGCTGCGAAAAAGAAATCAACTGTCTTTTAAATTGTCCTATTCTTTCTTTTCAAAAATACTTCTACAACAACAACGTTCTCAGACGTCTCCATTTTTTATATTTAAAAGAGAAAATGGAATTGAACGGCGAACTAAAGTAAAAATATATATATATATATATATATATATATATATATATATATATATATATATATATATATATATATATATATATATATATATATATATATATATATATATATAAAGAAAGAAAAGAGGTATTGTTCCAGATTGAATTATTACCATATATATATATATATATATATATATATATATATATATATATATATATATATATATATATATATATATATATATATATATATATATATATATATATATATATATATATATATATATATATATATATATATATATATATATATATATATATATATATATATATATATATATATATATATATATATATATATATATATATATATATATATATATATATATATATATATACCTTTTTTTTTTTTTTTACCTTCTCACCCCCTGACCACCCCTTGTTGAGGCGGCCACACTTCGCTAATGAAGCCTCCCGCCGCAGTCGGTCTCGTCCAGAGATCTTTCAAAGAGGTGATGCCCCAGAAGGTTTTGGGGCGACAGTTGGAGGGACAGTCTAAAAGAAAGTGATCTACGGTCTCCGGGGCCCTTTTGCATCTGGTACAAGTGGAAGATGTTGCCTGGTTTAAATTGAAATTGTGTTTGTAATGTTGTAAGTTTGGATGGTGCCCGCATCTCAATCTAGCTAGAGAGATTTGTAAGTATCTTGGGAGGTTGTTGAAGTCGGGGTTTATTTATATATATATATATATATATATATATATATATATATATATATATATATATATATATATATATATATATATATATATATATATATATATATATATATATATA
>SEYY01002964.1:35000-61754 GCA_009176605.1 Armadillidium nasatum | reverse complement strand
AGTTTCCCTTCTGTTCACTCTCACACATGCTCTGCTATTCCACTATAAGGCTCTAATACATCCCTGAACTTTCTCCTCAATTTTATACTCATTCAGGACCTTCCACATTTTATTCCTGTCTACCCTATCGTAAGCATTTCCAAGTCCATAAAGCACATATACAGATCCTTCTCTTTATCTCTATTTTTCTCTTCAATCATTCTTAATGTAAACACCTGATCCATACAACCTCTTCCTTTTCTGAAACTCCCCTGTTCCTCTCCTATTAACCCATCCATCCCTACCCTATTCAGTAAAATTCTTCCATACACTTTCCCCACAACTGCTAAGTAAACTTATCCCCCTATAACTCCCACACTCAAACTTATCACCCTTACCTTTATACAAAGGAACCACACATGCATCCTGTCAATCTTGTGGTACCACACCCAGTTGACAAACATAAATTAAATAGTCTTAACATCCATTCTACCACACTCACCCCCCTTCCAGCAACTCCCCACTTATTCCATCCAAACCTGTAGATTTACCTCTTCACTTTAACTTTACTATTCTATATATATATATATATATATATATATATATATATAATATATATATATATATATATATATATATATATATATATATATATAATATATATATATATATATATATATATATATATAATATATATATATATATATATATATATATATATATATATATCTTTTTTTTTTTTTTTTTTACCTTCTCACCCCCTGACCACCCCACGCTGAGGTGGCCACACTTCGCTAATGAAGCCGCCCGCCGCAGTCGGTCTCGTCCAGAGATCTTTCAAATATTTCAAATATGCTTTTTAGGAAAATCCGCGATGGCCGCCGGCCGTGCCCAAAGTCCTCTCAGAGAGGTGATGTGATGTAGGATTCTTGTTATGTTTTTTTTTTTTTTTTTTTTTTTTTTTTTTTTTTTTTTTTTTTTGGTATTTGTGTTTTTATATTACCACTGAACCACTAATTATTATATTATTTATATATATATATATATATATATATATATATATAATATATATATATATATATATATATATATATATATATATATATATATATATATATATATATATATATATATATATATATATATATATATATATATATATATATATATATATATATATATATATATATATATATATATATATATATATATATATATATATATATATATATATATATATATATATATATATATATATATATATATATGAGAATAAGAAATCCAATTCAAATTTAAAAAAAATTTTCGGACTAGTTACCAAAATTTTTAATTCTCTGGTCAGCAAATTATGTATGATTGAATGTTAGATTGAAGAAAATATGATACCTTTTTCTTTTATGAATATGCTGAACACTAAAAAGATAGTTAAATTGATTGAATAGATTTTTTTATTTTTTTTTAAGTTTATTATGAATTATGTGTACAATAACATAGGAATACAAAATTATTTACTTTTAGGGATAGATTCCTAAACTTTGGAATAAAAAAAGGTTAATAAAGAAGTAGAACTATATTGTTAGAGGCTTCAAAGGTTTTCCTTTTTAGATAGAAATGAGTGATCGAATTTGATAGACAGAGACGAAATAACGTTTATCATTTTCCAAAACGCTGTGCGAGATTAGAAACACAACACCAAAACTGTATCTGTTCTTGTTATTGATATAAGCTTGAAGATGCATAAACCTGATGTTGAAAAGAAATTGCATTAATATACACAAATAAGGTTCACTGGAAGTGAAAGAGGAATAACACCATTATCGTTAATTATCTAAAAGAATGACAGAAAACCCAGCTAAGTTGAAAATAGGATATCAGATATGTCGTAAAAAAAAAAAAAAAAAAAAAAAAAAAAAAAAAAAAAAAAAAAACATGAGAATGTGACTGAAGAAAATTTAGAGTCGATATTTTTAGCAAAATACCGGTGAGAGTGTTCAGAAAAGGAGCCAGGATGATTGTTGGACTTCTTATATAAAAAAAGGTTTCTAAACCACAAGTTTCTGCAATTTGGAGACAACGATAATTATAAAGACAACGTCGCTCTAATGAAAAGCAAAAGAAATGAAGAGTTAAACCAAAGTTATAAATTATAGGTGAAAAGAATGAATACAATGAACAATTCATTTCAAAAAGAATTACATTCTGAGCATTCCTTATAATAAATCAGTAATCAGTACAAAGGTAATAAAAATAACGCTACCACACGCTCGACCAGTTAGTACCACTGAATAACATAAGATTGGGAGTTAAGGTAGGGTAGTTTTGGTAAGCGGAATAACTGAGGCAGAATGTTTGATAAACGTACCATCAACTTTCTAAATCTATGTGTAAATTTGAAAGTATTCTGCAACTAACAACTCTCAGTATTAGAGGGGGCGAAAAGAGACGAGCAATTGGGTAGAGAAACGCACCATCCCACCTTAGAACTGAACGTGTAAAAAAAAAAAAAAAAAATATAAAGAAGAAGAAAAAAATTTATTCATTCGTAAACTTTATTCGGATAATGAAAAATTACAAATTAAGAATACAAAAGTACAATTTTCATATTATAGTCCATATAAATCAATCAAATTTCAACATATCTTTAGAAATTTTATATAAGAATTAGGTTTAATTACCCTAAAGTAGCTAGGTTACAAATCGCAACTGTTTGATGCCATTTTTTGAAACCAAGTTAATAATATTATTAAATTAACAATTAATAATAATAAACATACTATATAGAATTATGATATCATATGAACAATAATAATAGTTTTAATGCTAAATGATAATAATAATATCAAAATAGCTAAAAATAATAAGTTTATTAATATATAATATATAATAATAATAATAATAATATAATAATAATAATATAATATATATATATAATAATATATATAATAATAAAATTAAAAAAATAATAATAAAATAAGTAATTTATATTTCAAAAAACAACTTAGATTCTCCAATTTAAATCATGCAAAAAAATTGACCTTTTAATTTTAGGTGTCGTCAAAGCGTCAAAGAGTATATAGTATATTATATATATTATATATATTTATATTATAATATTATATATATGATATATATATATATATATATGTATATATATATATATATATATATATATATATATATATATATATATTATATATATATATATATTTATAATATAATAATTATATTATTTTTTTCTGAGACATGATGGATATGTGGTGATGAAAACAACTGATCTGAAAATAAAAAAAAATCTTTATTTGATTCACTCATTTCGATGAGAAAAAAAAGATTAAATTTTTTTTATTAAAATTAATTCCTTTTTCTAAATCTTATTTTCGATACTTACATCAATAAATTTGCCTTGATTCAGAGTAAATAATCCGTATATGTTAATTCCGTTTAAATAGGGATCTTCTTTGATCATCCGATAAGATTTTAAGAATATTATTATTATATATAGTATATATATTTATATATATTATATATATATATATATATATATATATATATATATATATATATATATATATATAATATATTATAATATTATATATATATATATATATATATATATATATATATATATATAATATATAGTATTATATATATATATATATATATATATATTTTATATATTATTTTAAAAAAATCAATGTCATGGAAGCATTAACAAAGGCGTTTGTTTATTTAATTCAGCAAACGTTTTCCGTTAAACAAAGTTTCTCTTCAGCATCTTTGTTCAAAGAGACACTTCAAACTATGAATGTCTCTTGTATTAGACAGTAGAAAAATTTCACATTTGTTTTAAATAATAAAATTCAGAATGAAATTTATAGCTTATAATGAAAGCTAATGCAAAGAATTACGTTTCAGCTTAGCTGTAACTACTGAGTGTAGTTCAAAGATTTCCTCTTTGAGAGAAAAGATGAAAACTACATAGGAAAATCGTATGCATCTGTATTTCTAGTTTATAATATATTTTCTTCTTAAAATATCTATTAAACAGAAAATTTATATAAATCTTTAATCACTTATTTAACGGCATCTGAAGATTATTCAAATGACAAGAACTAACATCTACACTAATAACATATCAACAAAAAATTCTTTCTGACTTTAAAATCTATTCGAAAAAGGAAGCTGAATCTTAAAACTATCCTTAGCTTTTATTTTCGTTAAAATAAATTCCAATTTTTCCAAAGAATTCTGAGTTTAAAAAAGTTGGGTTGGAAATACTGATTGAACATTCTTATATCAAGAGAGGTCAATCTGATGAAATAGATTTCCTTTGTTGTGCTTTTAGAAACTTAAATTCTATGGAACCTTTTTCCTATTCTAAAAAATTATCTCGTGCGATTCATCTGTTTTTCTAAATAATTCGCTCTTGTTAATCCAATGTTGTTTTTTTAATTATTTTTACTTCATCTCAGATTAATTGAATTTCAAGATGATCCGAACTTGTGTTAATAGTATAGACATATAATATTCAATGCTTTTCGTCGTTCCTCTGATATGGAGAAAACCTACTAATCACGTGACTGATATTTCTACATGGAACGAAGCAACAAATGTCGAGAAAGAAAAAGCTGACCATCATCTATCCAAATAAACTATCAACTAAACGACTAGTAGCACATGAGGTTGACCTCCCCATTCATATCCCACCAAAAACATTTCTTTCAAAAGCCAGCGGAGAACACCCGTATCTTTACAGCAAGATCTTAATTTAACACCAGAATCAACCTCACTCAGTAAGCCACATAACCCCTTCCCAAATTATAAAAAAAAAGCTGAACTTCTTGCCTCAATTCTTCCTCAGTGAAATTTCCGGAAAGAAGAAAATGAAAAAAGTCTATGTATAAAAACCAACAGAAAAACGACCCAATTTTTCGAATTGGAAAACAACTTTGTCGCTTGAATTGATGTTAATGTTCTTATGACATTTTTGAAAATTGGACATTGTCCACAAAACTGGAGACTTTCGTAAATTGGTCTAAGTTAAGCATGAAAGCAGTTTTGCTTCATAATGGAAATCCACTGCCACCTGTTCCTGTAGGTAACTCAGTACATATATGAAGACCATCACTGGCAATATATGGAGATTTGAAGGTCAATACTATCTTACTTGAAATGCAGTTAGGGTGTACCAAGTATTATTGCTTTATCTGTATGTGGAATAGTCAGGATAGGCTATCACTCTACAAAAGAAACCCTTGATTTGAAAGAAAACTGATGAAATCGGAAAAAATTATCCAGTACATTCCTTTATTGCCCGTGATAAAATCATATAATTACCTATACATATTAAATTCGAGCTAATGAAGAATTTTGCAAAGGTAATGTATTGGGAAGGAGAAGCTTTCAAGATTTAGGGACAAATTCCCACATCTGACCACTGAAGGAATCTTTGCTGGCCCGTAGAGTCATCAAGTGCTAAATTAAGATATAATCCTTTAATAGGGTGTTACAAGAAAATATAAAGCTGCTTGGGAGTCCTTAAAATCTATTTCAAACAATACATAGGAAATCGAAGAGCTGAAAATTAGCTTTTGTATGTCACTCCAAATACACTTTCTTTGTTCCCAGATGATTTCTTTCTAAGCAATTTGGTGAGGTAAGTGATGAGCATGAAGAGCGTTTACACCAAGACATTTTAGTAAATGGAGAGAAAATATCAGAACAAGTTAAATGCTTCTATGCTTGCTAATTATTTTTGCAATGTAATAAGAAATACACCAAAAGTTGACTAAAAGTGAAAAAAAAAATGCTTAAGATTTTAGGTAAGTGCTTATTATATATATATATATATAATATATATATATATATATATATATATTATTATATATATATATATATAATATATTATATATATATATATATATATATATATATATATATATATATATATATATATATATATATATATATATATATAAATTTGAAATTAATATGTGATATGCATCATTCACCACTCCAGCTTGGACTTTCTCCTTCCATAATGGATTATACCAATATTGAACGGTCTTCAGTGTTCGAATCTCAAAACAGGTTTAAATTGCTTCCACTCAAGAGAAAATACTTGGCCTCTTTATCATGGCTAAGTACATGAGTTATAGGAGAGGAACTCTGAAATCATACTATAGAATTGATACTTTGAAGTATCGGAATCTATCCTTTTCTCTGTGGCATTCTCTCTGATTTTCTTTCTGGTCGTTCTATAGCAGCTGTTGTAGAAGGCTACCATTCATCTCTTAAATCTATTAACAGTGCTGTTCCTCAAGGATATGTCCTATGCCCAATACTTTTTCTACTTTTCATTAATAACTTTATCTCTGTTACTTCATCTTTTACCCACTCCTTTGACGATGACTCCTCTCTTCATTACTCTTTTCAACTTGAAAGGCGCCCCTTCCAACAGCAGTTAATCGACGCAAGGAGAGTAACCTTGGAGTAACTGATCTCTAATCTATCTCTTATTTCAAATTAGGACAGAGAAAACATGGTTGTTTTCAGTGCCACCAAAACTCAATTCTTCCAATTCTCTACTCTTTTTCTTGTGATTTTTCTTGGAAAGATCACATTACTTCTCTTTCAAAAGTGTTTACTTCTAAGTGGTTAGGTGCTTACTATATATAGAGATGTTGTTCGTCCCAATATGAAGTACGTCTCATACTTCTGGAGTGGTTCCACCCATACAGCTCTCCTTGAAAGGGTGGAGTCTAGGGCTTTTCTTTTCTCTCTTCTCAGTCTCTTTCTGCCCATCGAATTGTTGCATCACTCTCTCTGTTCTATCTCTATTACAATGCTCACTGCTCTTCTGAACTCTCTTGTCAAATACCTCCTCCATTGAGAAGGGCTCGTGTGATACGTCCTTCTACAAACTCTCATCCTTTCACCTTCTAACACTCTGACCGTACACTTAACCGCTCTGCTCAATTTTGCATGTACTCCACTAGTAAAGTCTGGAATACACTCCCTTCATCTATTTTAAAACTTCGTTTGACTTATACACCTTCTAGCACCGTGTATCGGGACGTGTCGGCTTTTAATTTAACCAAGTTTCCGATTTTCTTCAAACTCTGTTGGAAATATTAGCAGGCCTCTGGCCTTTGCTCACCAGAGATATATATAATATATATATATATATATATATAATATATATATATATATATATATATATATATATATATATATATATATATATATATATATATATATATATATATATATATATATATATATAGTATACGAGTACGATCACGATCACAATCACAATGATGATCATGATCACGATCACGATGCCGCATGATTCCTATATGTAAATCCCGATCCTAATCCCGATGTGAAAATTTTCATCCCGAAAGGTCGTGATCCTGAAAAATCTTGGTATTCTGATCTCGATATCTTGATTATTTATGGCGAAAGGATTTTGTAATTTGTTTAAAATATATCACAGAATATTCATAAAATTTCAATGATAAGTGCAACCACCACTCAACATTTCCAATTTTACTGTAAAGGTAGCATAATTGTCAAGCACCAGCAGACGCATGATTACTGATTCGCGCTCTTGATTGCTGTCACAGAATGCAGAGATCCTCATATGGTTAAATTAAAGTATTCGTGCAGTGGGCAATAACACTTTCACAGTATTCAAGGAGCACAGGGAGTTCAAAAACAAACACGAAGACACAGGGCATGAATATCCATTGGCTGCTGGGCTCGACATTTTACCGTAGTCAAGCAGTAGCGAAGACAGCGATCACGCAATGATGGAAACTAAGTAAAAGGATATAAGAAATGTTATTATTAATAAACTAAAAGAAATCTTATTAACAAGAATGTAATTAACCTTAACGAAATAAATTCTTCAATAAAATTTGAGCATCTCAAATTGCATAGCACAAATTACGATTGCGGGGTTAGTAATTATTATGCAGTAATATCACGTTTTATTTTCATTAAATAATAATAAAGAAAAAACTCTGCAGCTTCACCCCTATCAGGCGCTTCCCAGAGTGTGGATCTGGGTTTGCCACTGTTGTAAATAGTTACCGTAGATAGCCGAAGCCAATACATTAATAAGAATCTCAAAATCCTGATCCCAATCCCTAGTCCAGAAAAAAATCGCAATCTCAGTCCCGATCCCGATCCCGTTCCCGAAATATATATTTATATATATATATATATATATATATAGTATATATAATATATATATATATATATATATATATATATATATATATATATATATATATATATATATATATATATATATATATATATATATATATATTTATATGAAAAAGGTTAAGTTTCCAAATATTTCTTGAAATCAAGAGCTTCTGCAGGTTTTTGAATGTTATATTTAGTTATTAGCTGCTTTTTCGGTAGGATTTGACTACTTTGGAAAAGAAAGGGACAATATGGTATTTTCTTTTTATTATTTCAAAAATTTTTATTTTACTATTTCAGAGTAAAAACATGTATTTCCTTTTGTCTCTTAAATTAATAACGTAAAAATTGTGAGAGTTAAAAATGATCAAAATGTTTATGAAAAAAAAATGATAGTAGATCTTTTTGTTTAATATTGAACATTAAAATTTGCAATTTTGATTTCTCACTATACCAATATTTTTGAATTAAATTATTATAACAGAATTTAAAAGAAAAAAAAAACAAAAAAAAGGTAAACCTAACCTTCCAATACATTAATTCCTAGAACTATTCAAAAGAGTTCATTATTGATCAGGACTGGCTAGTTACGGTTTACTGAACGTTGATTGTGAAAATAGTTGTGAAATGAATCTTCGATGCCAGAATGTTCTTTTAATTTTCTATCTACTGTCAAAATTAATCGTAATTTTACCTAACACTGATATAAAATACTGTAACCGAAGAGTAATTAAATTAAAAATCTAAATTTTAAATACACAGTTAAAAACAAACCTGAGCTTCTATTCCAGTTTGTTCCAGGACGTTGATCTTTTTAAAAAGAACTCTTAAGATTTTGTGTTTCTGAAAAAATAATAAAATAATAAGCAATTTATGTGATTTGTTTTTTTAACCCACATAATAATGATAAATATAAATTAATCACATACCGTTTGAATCAACAACGATGGAGAGAACAGCAATTTAACCATACAGACAATGGGAAATCCAAAATAAATGGTTGAATAAGTCAGATACTCTGATGCACATGGAAAAACGCCAAGTAAAGTAACAAAAATCTCAAAAGGGATTATGTAAATAAAGTAACCTAAGTATGTTACAATTAAGGGATTAAAATATTTGGAAAGAAGATGTTGAAAGTTTTCTAGTGATTCTAATTGAACAATCGCCTTTTTAACTTTGATGAAGAATTTCTGGTTTTGATATGGATTATGTTCATCAATAAAAAGCCTATCAAAAACAATTTCCAAAAACTTGGCTTGAATATTTAAAAAATATTCATACATATTAATAGAGGAATAAATTCTCAACATAAATAAGGTAAAACAGGACTTGAGAAATTGGTCCCCAAAGATAGTAGTAAAGGATATTAATATTGTTACTACAGACACAGATAAAACATAAACAGTTGAAATTAGGGACAAGAGTGTAATATCACAAAGTGAATCAGAATAGCTTTCAAATTTCACAGATATTTTTAAAATCGAAAAAAGTATTTTCCTATTATAAAAATATATCAATGTTGTAGTCACCATTATTGAAATATCAATGCTCAGTTCAACTATAAGGCTTAGAGCGTATAAGCTTCTAACTTTTAAATCTGGAAAATCTGAGAAAGTAACTGTATACATTTTAAAACCCAGTCCCATAAATATTAAATGGGAAACAACTTCAGTAAGAACAATAAAGATTGAAATTTTATATCTTGTTTTTATTTTACCGCCATTCTCGGAAATTTTATTTGTCCAGTTATACGGAAAAATTCCAAAAACTTGAAAATAATTAAAAAAGAAAAGGTAATAAGAGCTTTTTAGGGGATTTGACTGTGAATATTTCATATTTAGCTAAAGAATACAAAATTGAATCTGAACTCTAGCGAAAATGGTTTCAATATAAAACATCTACGGACATTTTCAAGTTGCCATTCCTTATTTGTTTACAATATATAATTGACAAAAAAAAACTTACATAACTCTTCACTAATGGCTATAAAGACATTCCCGCTTGTAATCAAAAGTTCTTGGTTTAATTAAAAATAAACTTCATCGATTTAATTTTTATTTTAACATTGATCAATTACCTGAATAATTATGGGGCAAATAACTAAACACATCCTTCTTATTTTTCCTCTTATAATTGTCCAACATTGTTTCTTTTATTGATTGCCTAACCTACATTTTTGTTCCTTGCTTTGGTGGTATAGCTTTTTATTTTCATTTTTCTACTGAATTTAGTTAATATTATTTTTATATTTGACTTTTAAATGAGTTAGTGTTTGGAAAACATAGAATATATTATATATATATATATATATATATATATATATATATATATATATATATATATATATATATATATATATATATATATATATATATATATATATATATATATATATATATATATATATATATATATATATATATATATATATATATATATATATATATATATATATATATATATATATATATATATATATATATATATATATATATATATAATATTTTGGTTTCTGGTTGGGTAAAGATAGAGTCATATCATGTCTCTGATCTTTTTTACTCGAAATTTTTTTACTGAGAAATTTCTCATTTTTATGTCACTGGAGGTCCTTCATAAATCTCTTCAGGACATGACACATCAGCCAAACAGCAAATCTCTTGACATTTATTATTTAAGCGAATATTATTATCATTCTTGTAAGCTTTTTCCAGCCTATGCTGATGATATTAAAAGAACAGCAGAAATAGCTACTTTGGTTTTTCAACCCCTTTCCCAGTCTGATAAAATGGCGAATAAACAAGAATGTTTGAAAAAAATGTAAGATATTCTGAAATTGATTAGCTCGCTTCTTCTGGCAAGTCAGAAATCCCTCCTGTCATAAACAAAAAGGTCCTCAAATCTCCCATCTGAATGATCTTTTGTTTCCTCAAGAATTTGAGTCTCTAAAAAACAGATCATAAGAAGCCCCCGGAATCATCAGACAATGTATTCCTAGTTGGAAACTGAACCGGAGCACATAATTATTATTATCACAAGTTAAAATGGATCATACAGTAGCATTTCTTTACGAGTTTCAGGATGAAACCATCGTGGACATTCACCCAACTAAAAAATTACTGAGAATAATTGTGGTTTTTAAACTGAAGGCTATTTGCCGTTTTGAATTTCAACTACATTACACAACAGGGGCCTTTTCCAAATATGCAGAGACAAGGAGCCTCTCGCACCTCTAAACCTCTAAATTGTAGAGTTTGCAATGAAGTGAGGGGTCAGCGATTCTAATCCACGAATCTAAACGTTCATTAGAATCCTCTTTCGACTCAGTTAAATGAGGAGGCAACACTAATCTAATTTCAGTCACCACTTACACTGTAGTCAGTTATCTAGCACTCAACTCTACCTACACCAAGGAAAAATTAATGGAATTATTCAGGAGCTCCTCGATGCTCATGTTATTCCTAGGCTATTTAATATCTTCTATTAATTGTGGGAGATTCTGTAGCTTCCCTCAATGCTGATTGAATTGTAGTACTTTTGCAAGAATTTCTTTTGAGCTGCCTAAAATCATGCCTTCCAACATTTGAACGGTTTAACACGGATAGTTGTATCTCTGACGATATTTGGATGTGCTGAATTTCTGCTACAGATCAATATAGAACGAACTGAAAGCAAAATGGAAAAATCATGAAATAGAGAAGTAGGAGGAAAGAGAGATTTGAAAAAATTGTTGGGTATATATTAGAAAATGGAAGAAACTTTCGTCAGCAAGATTAAGAAATGAAAGCGATTATGATTATTTTTAGTGATAGTAAGGTTAACACGTCGTATAATATTCCTCCAACGATTTCTAGCAGA
Organism: Armadillidium nasatum; assembly: GCA_009176605.1. Taxonomy (NCBI): domain Eukaryota; kingdom Metazoa; phylum Arthropoda; class Malacostraca; order Isopoda; family Armadillidiidae; genus Armadillidium; species Armadillidium nasatum. The sequence goes on along the minus strand of SEYY01002964.1, from coordinate 49,700 downwards.
ATAAGAATTTGCGAGAATGATATGAGGAGGGTTTTCCCATGCAAGATAAGTATTTTTTCTAGCCTGATTGACTCTAGAAAAGTGCAATGGAACCAACAAATCTGAGAAAAGAAAGATTTAAGTGAACAATGAATGAACCAGCTCAAATATCTGCAAAGACACCTTAGTGATTTAAGTGTTAAAGCAAAGTCGTTGCAAGAGTTGTTAATGTAGAAACCACGCAAAACCCTTCAATTAGACAGCTTTTAAAGTTTAACGTTTTTAAAAGCATTTATAAAAAGTCATTTCTGATGAAGATAAAGTATTATATATTACAATTTTATAATGAACTTTAATTAATTCACAAGCTTTTTCATATATAAAATAAATTTGTTTTACATTTAGCTGTTAGATAATATTACTCTTTATGAAACGCAAATCAATAGAAGCAAACAAACACAGCGTCAGAGCAATAAAGCTTGTTTTAAATTGGAAAGCTTAAAAACATTCCTTTAAATCAAATAATTCGAATCAAACAAGATTCTGAAAAAAATATGCTTAATCACATCGTGTTTAAAGTACGTCAAGAGGAATCTTTACGTAAGTATAATTATAGTCCAGAAATTAGAACATTATATGCTAAAAAATACGAGTGAATTAAAATCTAAACTTGGAAAAATTCACTGTTAGAGTTAATAAAATTAGTAAGCTTTACTTTATTCACAAGAAATAAAATGGTATAAATGCGTATTTTAATGGAAAATGTGATACTACCTAAAATTATCTTTAAGTAACTGAACTGCAGTTACAACAATTGGAAAGTCTATGCGGAACATATAAATATTGGAATGATTTTGTTTGAGAGAATAGAATATACAAAATGAAATCAAAATGTAAATTGAAACATAAAGTCATTATAAATAGTAAATAAATATTAGCAACAATTTAGATAATCAAATATTCTTCGATTTATTCTTATTTTCCCTTTATTGAAGGCTTGAATCTCTAGGGAATTGCCCTATTTTAGGATGAAACTTTCTACGCAATAGATCAAAGGAGCATCTTCAAGCATGTCAGTCAACCACTCTACCATTATGTGGTGTTTGTGAAACTTTTTTGCAACGTTTTTATTATTTTAGAGAAATGTACAATCGTCATCAAAAATTCGTCCGTAATTATATATACGCATATGCATTTTTAAAAAATGGCGATAAGCTGGTCTTTTGAAGATTTAACCAATCAGAAATTAGTTAGCACCACCTGCATTTTTCATTTTCTTTTAATGTGGAAAATATTATGCAAATAAAGACACAAGTAATGATGAAATCATTTTACAGACAAAATTTTCTTAGCACTTCTTAAATACGATTTTCAGACCAAACTTTATTTGAAAGTGGTAATAAATTTACGTTAAAAAAATTATGGCATTCCTCCTCTTATCTTGAGGGAATGTGTTTACGAGCTGGCGCCTATCCTCGTTCAACTCTACTCTCTATGCCTTAATTCTAATACTTTTCCTCTGTGCTGGAAGCGTGCATATGTCCAACCGATTCAGAAAAAAGGAAGCGCTCTGAACCCTATAACTATCGCATTATTCCTCTGTTCTAGATACTTATTTGTATTCTATCTAAAGTCTTTGAAACTCTCCTCTACCTTCATTTTCTTGACCATTTGGAATCTCACTCCCTTCTCTCAGATCACCAATATGACCTTCTTCTCTCGAGGTTTACTGGTGATATTCTTTCCTATCTTACTGATCTATGGTCTTCTGCACTTAGAACAACGGGGAGTCTTGTGTGGTGGCGCTTGACATATCCAAGGCATTTGACCGGGTTTGGCATGCTTTCAGCTGATCTCTAAAGCTTTCAATCCTTTCTAAAGTTTTGAGGTAGGTGCATCTTTCAAGTGTCTAATGGGATCAGCTGTTCTCAAAAATTCGTCACAGTGATGGTTTTCTAGACATGAAATGCAGCTAAATTGTTCACTCTCTCTCTCTCTCTCTCTCTCTCTCTCTCTCTCTCTCTCTCTCTCTCTCTCTCTCTCTCTCTCTCTCTCTCTCTCTCTCTCTCTCTCTCTCTCTCTCTCTCTCTCTCTCTCTCTCTCTCTCTCTCTCTCTCTCTCTCTCTCTCTCTCTCTCTCTCTCTCTCTCTCTCTCTTTCTTGTTTCGGCAATTTTCCTTGTTCCTTCTACACAAGCAATAAAATGTTATCTTATTTTTTTCCGAATTTTTAATTATTTTTGGAATCTCTTGCCTTTTTTTTTACCATTCATGACCCATTAATTTTATTATTATTATTATTATTATTATCATTATTATTATTATTATTATTATTATTATTATTATTATTATTATTATTATTATTATTATTATTATTATTATTATTATTATTATTATTATTATTATTATTATTATTATCATTATCATTATTATTATTATCTATTATTATTATTATTATTATTATTATTATTATTATTATTATTATTATTATTATTATTATTTCTATTCTGATTCTATTATTATGATTCAAAACTACTACTATTATTCTTATTATTATCATTTCTATTATGATTTTTATGATTATCATGAGAACTATTATTATTATTATCAATATTACTATTATTATAAATTTTTAATTTCAACACTAATCACATTACTTTCAGTATTTTATTTAAAAAAAAAAAACAATTTTGTTTGTTTGTTTTCGGGATCTCTTACCTTCCCCTTCCCCCCCCTCCTTCTATGTTTCTTGCAATTTTTCTTTCGTGATCGTGATGGGGACCAGCGATTCTTTCCCTTCGGTTTTTCCCTCATTATTTTTAACCACTCCTTTTAGTCCTGAAGAGAAGTCTAAGTTATCCATGTTTATCCGTAAAATTTTTGCATTTCCCTTCCCTTCTCTCAAAAAATGGGCAAATGGTGTTTTCTTCCATCCCTAATATTTCTTCCTTCGGCTGGGGGGAGAAGGATACCTGATATTGGTCGATTTGGGGGATTGGGGTAGGTTTCCTTACGTTGACTTGGGAAAATTCCTTTTCACTCTGAATTTGTTTTCGTTGTTGCTATTCTTGCTATTAATTGTATGTAGAATTTTCTCTTTTTTCAGTTAATTTAATATTGTACTTCTCACTTTTGATCAGAAGGATTTGGGGATTAATGAAATGTCACTCTATTCTTGTTCCTTCGGGGAACTCGGTTTTTAAAGGAGATAACTTTACAAAAAGCTTGGTTTCTTTTTAATACTTTATTCACCTAATTCTAATTACAATCACTTCAAAAGGAATAATTATTCTTCTATATTTGTTAATTAATGCAAAGCGCATTAACTCTCCGTACCATTTTCTTTTTTGATGACGTTGTTTTCTTATAAATTACTAATTCTGATTAAATGGTAATGAAATAATAGTTTTAACGTTCGACTCGCTAATTCAGGAAAGGTCCTGTGGCAGCCATACTGGATGCCGAACTACCTTCTCCAATTGATCTAGCTTTTTCCTCTTATAAGGAAGAAAAGCTGGTCTCTTATTGGTTGATTTGAAAGCTGTTCTTATATAGCCTTATTATTTCAATCATACATTATTATTTTATTAATAAATTACTCTAGTAACCTATCAACATCAAGAATTTTAACAATAATGCAAATTCTTTACTGGTTACAGGGAGGGAAGTAGGTGTACCAAGTTCATTTCATATATATATATATATATATATATATATATATATATATATATATATATATATATATATATATATATATATATATATATATATATATATATATATATCACAATTGTTTACATGTAACATAGCAATAGGCTTCTTTCTGTTTTGTATATGACAATTAATAATTGCCTAAGGTAACTGCTTTATTTGCATTTTTTATTTTTAAATTCATCTTTTTTTTTATTTATTATATATAATTTGTAATCACTTATTTACAATGAAATTAATATTTTGAACAAAATGGTTCTTTATCAAAACAGGCGATTAAATATTATAATTAAGCAAGCACGATAAATTTCGATTTAGATTCTTTTTAAAGTCGTTAAATTTGGAATTTGCTCAGCACATGGACAAACATTCATTGATATATATATATATATATATATATATATATATATATATATATATATATATATATATATATATATATATATATATATATATATATATATATATATATATATATATATATATATATATATATATATATATATATATATATATATATATATATATATATATATATATATATATATATATATATATATATATATATATATATATATATATATATATATATATATATATATATATATATAAATTCCATCTTACTATCTCCTTATCCAGTCTTCAACCTTGATCCGGTGATGTAACTCTTTATCCATATCCTTGATCAGTGGTTATCTTGAAAATGAACAGAACATTCTAAATCTTTTCTTAATTATTCAATCCTTCTCGTTGTATTGCTTAACCCTTTCCAGTTCTGTTTTATCGTTCATACGATGTTTTAGTACTAATATATTCTCTTACTGATTTTCACTTGTACGACTTATTTATCCTAATTACTTTTGTAACATATTATTTGATAGTATTCGAATTTTCAGAATAGTTTCAAATAAACATGTTTGTGCTAATAGCTCGAACTATTTTACAGTTGATAACTATGCAACAGCAAAAAGATACAGCGACAGCATCAAGAAAGCGACTTGAATACAAGTGTTATTTAAGATACAAGGTAGAAAACCAAGAAAGGAAGTGATCTACACACTTTTGCTCTGCATAAATTTATGCAATGTCAATATCTTGACTGAATGATTAACTAAAGAAACGCTCTGTCATTCGAAGTCTCTAAAATATTTTGAGAGCCTACAAATCACTGTAATGATTGTTGTTTTTGCTTAACAATAAAGCTAATTTCACGAAGAAAAATAAATCACAAACAAGTGAACTACCCAAACTACCAAGAAATTTTAAAATCAGAATCGCATGATGAAGCAAATAAACCATCAAATAGCAATTTGACCGAAGTTGATGCAGAAAGATTAAACTCTATTAATTAAAATGGTTACCCCTCCTTGAATAGGGCTTTGCCCGTGAGTGGTGATGATGTGAAAAAAAAACATTTGCAGTTTTAATATCGCATCCCTTTATACTAACATACCAACTAATGATGTGATCAATATTTTATACGATAAAATATGTATATATATATATATATATATATATATATATATATATATATATATATATATATATATATATATATATATATATATATATATATATATATATATCAAAACTTAATAACAATAAAAAATTCCGAAATTTTACATAAGAAGAGTTCAGTAATCAACTAAACATAGCATGCAACGATACATACTTTTTTTTAATAATAAACTAAACCAACAGACTAACTCAAACTTTGAGCGTAAAAATAGTCAACGCAAACCTGAATCACTTTGAAACATTATGGATTCATTACTATTAAATAAAAAGATTCACATTTCTCCAATTTGGAAAGAGCAACGAAGTAGTTTTTTTTTTTTTTTTTTTTTTTTTTTTTTTTTTTGAATTCCTTAATAAGAAATTTATTAATATAAAGTTCATAAAAGTGGAAAAATCAAACTTATTGCAATTTATAAATATATTTAAATTAAAAAAAAAATTCATCAGGTTTAGAAACCTCAGAACTCCATAAAAACAGGATTAAGTTTAAATACCATATTGCTATTTGCAAATTCAATTGCGATAAAAGCATTAATCCTTAGATCACATCACATATCTTCAGATTTTAGCACAGTACATAAGAAACAGTTTTATAACAATGTTTCTATAGGAGTTTGTTCTGTGTAAAAATAAATACAATGTACAATAAAAAAATTTCTTAGTATTATTTATTTATAAAACAATTACAATTTTAACAGGCTTCAAAAAGTACTATATATTAAATTTCCATTTTAGAATCGGTAAAACAATAGATCCTAGAGATGGGAGAACTGAATTTTTGTGTCATTGAAAACAACCATTTTTCCTTTGCTCCAGTTTGAAATACGAGATAGATCAGAAATTAGTTGTTTCAAAGCCACCCTCCGTTCGTCAACTGACGGCTGCTGGAAGGTCGTCTTTCAAAACGAAAGGAGTAATAAATAGTGGAATCATCGGCACAGGAATGGATAGGTGATGAAGTAATAGAGGGAAAGTCATTAATGAATAGTAGAAAAAGTGTTCGGGATAAGAGAGAAACCTGTGGAACACCACTATTAATTGATTTAAAAGATTAGCGGTGACCGTCTACGACAGCTGGAGATGAGAGAGAAGGCTACACAGAGCAGGATAGATTAAGAAAGAACAAAGTTTAGAAATCAAAGCTTTCTGCCAGACTTTGTCGATGGCTTTCCAGAGTTAAAGCGAAAGATTAACAGAAACGCCGAAGAGTGGAGGACCAAGAGTGATAGAGAAGGAAAGATCATCAATGGAGCTTTTTTTATGAAAAATAAAGTTACGTTCAGAGATAAAATTAGAAGAACTGAGAGGTTTCCAAATCTTCTTGCCAAGGGTAGATTCAAAACTTTAGAAAAAAAAGAGGTCAAAGAAATGGGACGGTAGTTTTAGGGTTGAAAGAGGTCCCCCTTTTTCGGTACAAGATGACTGAGCGCACATTTCCAGAAAGAAGATAAGGTTGAAGTAAAAAGACAGAGAAGTAATAGTTTGCAAGGCAGGGTGCAAGTTCCGAAACACAAGTTTTGAGGACCACAGGAGTTAGTTATACTAAGTGAGAGAGAGAGAGAGAGAGAGAGAGAGAGAGAGAGAGAGAGAGAGAGAGAGAGAGAGAGAGAGAGAGAGAGAGAGAGAGAGAGAGAGAGAGAGAGAGAGAGATAAGAAATAACGTGCTTTAAAAAAATTACAATTTTAGGCATAAATGATTTGGTGAGAGTTGAAGGAGTAGGAATAGCTCCGGAATCGTCTAAGGTTGAATTAGAGATTAAAGTTTGAAATAAAAGTTCAGTTTTAGAAGAAAACAAAACTGCAGATGTTCTGTCGAAAGATACAAGATGAGTGAAAGAGGGAAAAGAAAGTTAGGGTTGATATATATATATATATATATATATATATATATATATATATATATATATATATATATATATATATATATATATATATATATATATATATATATATATATATATATATATATATATATATATATATATATATATATAATATATATATATATATATATATATATATATATATATATATATATATATATATATATATATATATATATATATATATATATATATATATATATATATATATATATATATATATATATATATATATATATATATATATATATATATATATATATATATATATATATATATATATATATATATATATATATATATATATATATATATATATATATATATATATATATATATATATATATATATATATATATATATATATATATATATATATTATATATATATATATATATATATATATATATATATATATATATATATATATATATATATATATATATATATATATATATATATATATATATATATATATATATATATATATATATATATATATATATATATATATTATATATATATATATTAATAAAATAACTTAAAAATAGACATTATATCCATTTTCCTTAAGAAATTGTCGATGAGACTTTTTGTACCATTTTGAATTGAGGAGCAGAAGTTCTCCGTCTGGAAAGTAAACTGTCCCTTCTTTGTCTGTCACGCGGTGTTTTGACAGAGTGTTCTCGAAGTATGTCACTCTTCGGAATCCTTTTCTTCTATATATATATATATATATATATATATATATATATATATATATATATATATATATATATATATATATATATATATATATATATATATATATATATATATATATATATATATATATATATATATATATATATATATATATATATATATATATATATATATATATATATATATATATATATATATATATATATATATATATATATATATATATAGAAAAATTAAATGGCTAATGAACTGTTAGGACCATTTTCATATTTACTTCATCAGTAAACTCTATTATCAACATATGAACAAAAATTTTATGATAATAAAAACATAAACTGAAATGAAGTAACAAATAGTTAAAAGTAAAGGAATCTATTAAAACCATCACCAAGCTTTTGATCTCTCACCCAGAGATCTTTATTCAAGGCGATAAGAACAGTTAAAGAAAAGAAAACAGAAAATATATTTCGTTGATTTGAAAATTGTATTTTTCCTGGTATTACATTATGTTTTTTCCTAAAATGTTCTTTCATATCTTTCATTATTCAATAAATTATTCAGAGTATCATCAATTTTTTTTTCTCTGAATGATTTACTGAAAAATGAATGATTTTATTTGAACATTTTAGAAAAAAACAATATCATACCAAGAAAAATAAAATTTTTAAACCAACGAAATTTTTTTATAAATTCTTCAGTCTTTGAGTCGTCTTGAGAATAACTCCTTTTTCTTTCACTGTTACTATTGCCTTGAATAAATATCTCCGGGTAAGAGATCGAAAGCTTAGTGCTAGTTTTAATAGATTCCCTTGTTCTTTTTTTAAACTATTTTTTACTTCTTTTTAATTTTTTGTTTTTATTATCTTAATTAAAATTTTTGTCCATATGTTGATAATAGAGTTTACTGATGAAGTAAATATGATAATGGTCCTAACAGTTCGTTAGCCATTATATATATATATATATATATATATATATATATATATATATATATATATATATATATATATATATATATATATATATATATATATATATATATAATATTATATTTTATTTTTTTTATTTTTTTAGAAAAAATTAATTTAAAAAATAATAATAAAAATAAAATAATAATAAAAGTATTTGCATAATAATAACAAATAAACTTACTGATAAAAAAAACTTTTCTTAGGTTTGAACAAAAGAAAATGTGTTTAGTAGTAATCTTTTTTATTTTGACTAGAAAAATATATATGCAAAATTCAATTCAATCGATGTCTAACAAACTATATATATATATATATATATATATATATATATATATATATATATATATATATATATATATATATATATATATATATATATATATATATATATATATATATATATATATATATATTATATATATATATATATATATATATATATAATTACCCAGTGGAAAATTATATTAACAATTTAAAAAAGTTAGGTCTTTCGACTTTAATACGCTCCTATCAAGACTCATCATTTAAAAACTATGTAAAAAGTTAAAAAGTTTGAGTTAAAAAAGTGGAGAATAGCAACATATATAGAAGTAATTCATGCACCTTCTCCCAGTTCTTTCTCTTTCAGTTTTTTAAATCAAAAAACTTTAAACTTCCGACAGGATCGAACGAAAATAAAAGTGATTGGCATAAGAGATTTCTCTCTCAAAAATTGATGTATGAAAATAATAATCTCTCTAAAGAAACTTAAATTCAAAAAATAAACCAAACTTCATTAAAAAAAAATCATTTACACATACCAAAAAAAGAGAGATGAAAAAACTTTAAAAATAACAATATAAATATATTATTGGTAAAATTGAACAGTATATTTACATTGATGACAAATATTAAAACTATGTGAATATTGTGACACTATTAAAAGCTTTAAAAGTTAATAAGAATAAAAAAAAGTAAAACGTAAACAAATGAGAGCATAATTGAAATATATGCCTACATAAAAATATATATTGAAATAGGACAACAAGATTTTTAATCATCTTAATTTTTAATTAAATTTTCAGTGTCAACTACTTGACTTTCATAATGAAAGCTCAACTGATGATCTATATCTCTTATCTCTATTTCTCGGTTCTTTCCTATGTGGCATTTTTATGAATTTTTTGACTTAGCGATGATCATTTTAAAGTTTTGGATAGTCTTTAGCAAAACTTTGAATTTAACTTTAATTTGATTTACTCAGATTTCTATAATAACAGTTGTGGATAGTAACCATTCATTTCTTAAATCTATTAATGTTACTTGATGTACTGCTTAATCCCTATTCTTTTTCTACTTTTCGTTAATGGCTTCGTACCTATCACATCATCGTCTTCACACTCCTATGTTGTGGAAACCAACCTTAGTAACTCATTTTCAAAAGCGTTCTACACCAGTGCAGTTTGTTGATGTTAAGAGAGTGGCCTTTTCGGGGCTAATTTCTGATCATCTCGTATTTTTAATTAAGCGGAGGAAATTTGTACAAAAACTCAAAGGATTAATGTTTTCAATTAATCCTCTTTTGTTCAATTTTTACACAATTACAACTTTCTTCGGTAACATAGAAATCAAAGTTTACTTGTCTTTAATATTCTTGGTATTTCCTTCTTCTCTGGTTTTACTCGTTCTTGACAGATCACGTATTTTCTCTCTTACAAATCAAGATTTTAAATGACTGGAAGTGTTGAGTCTTATTTGAAACTTTTTTGCATCACCCAAGTTGTTTGCTCTGAACAGAAACTTTTTTTTTTCCATGAATGGTATATGAGTCGCACATGGCGAATATGTTGCAATTAACGTCATTTCCTATTCATACATAACTTGCAATCATTTTATTTTACCATTATCATTAATGAGTTGTGACTACCACAAACATGCAACAGATGAATCGATTTCGTAACCTCTCGGTTACGACAGCACAAACGATTTCCCGAACCATTCCTCCACGCAATGATAAACTATCATAATTGATGAAATAAAATTCTTACCTCAAAATCTAAGAGCATTTCAAGGTATGACTCAAGAAGTTCATCATCGTCTTTTTTGTCTCTACTTTCATCAATGAAAGGATGAACCTCTACAGCTATCTAATAATAATAATAATAATAATAATAATAATAATAATAATAATAATAATAATAATAATAATAATAATAATAATAATAATAATAATAATAATTATAATAATAATTATAATAATAAAGTAATAATATAATTAATAATAATAATTAATAATAATAATAATAATAATAATAATAATAATAATAATAATAATAATAATAATAATAATAATAATAATGATAATAATAATAATTATTATTATTAAAGTAATAAAATAATAGTTAATTATTATTATTATTATTAAAGTAATAATATAATATAATATAATAATAATAAATAATAAATAGTAAAAATAAATATAAAAGTGATAACCATAATAATAATAATGATAATAATAATAATAATAATAATAATAATAATAATAATAATAATAATAATAATAATAATAATAATAATAATAATAATAATAATAATAATAATAATAATAATAATAATAATGATAATAATAATTATTATTATTATTAAAGTATTAGCATATAGTAATAATAAGAATTACAATAGAAGTAAAAATTTAATTATAAAAGTAATAATAATGATAATTATAATAATAATTAATAATAATAATAATAATAATAATAAAATTATAAAAATAATTAATTATTATTATTTTATTTTTAAAATTACTAATAATAATATGATAATTATAAAATAATAATAATAATAATAATATAATAATAAAATAAAATAATAATTAATTTTAATAATTTATTCATTAAAATTATATTAATTATTATTATTTTTTTTTTTTTTTTTTTTTTTTTTTTTTTTTTTTTTTTTTAAAATAATAAAATAATAATATAATAATATAATATTTTATTAATTTTTAATTATTAAATTACTATTAAATTATTTATTTATTTTATTATATATATATTATATATTATTATTATTACCTGCATTATAAGATCCAAATAACGTTGATTAAGAAGAAAGTCTTCTAATATATCCCATTCTCCTCCTTCAATGTCAATCTGTTTCAATTAAAAGGTTTATATATATATATATTATATATATATATATATATAGATATATATATATATATATATATATATATATATATATATATATATATATATATATATATATATATATATATATATATATATATATATATATATATATATATATATATATATATATATATATATATATATATATATATATATATTATATATATATATATATATATATATATATATTATATATATATATATATATGTATGTATTGGAATGTTACCTTTAAAATATTAATAACTCTATTTTGCAAACCCAAATTCAAAATGATGTTATTTAGGTTGTCCGAAACGTAAGTTTTGTTTTCCTTTGGAATAAAATAGTTTATTTTCTTAGCAGAAAGTCCAACCTGAAATTATGAAAATATTAAGATTTGAATAAAGGAAGGAACGTAAATATTTATATTATAATGAAAAAATATATCTTTAAATATTAAAGTATTTCATTATATTTATTGTTTCTTTGTAAATTGAAATTTTCTTTTTTTTTTTTTTTTTTTTTTTTTTTTTAATCCTATGACTTTTGTTAATTAAGCTTTATTTTATTTTCCGTTTTGGTTGATATTTTGTGTTATTTTTGTTTCAACATTAATATATGTTTTTATAATTGTATGAAATATAATTTCAATTAGAGTTTTATGTGGATATAAGTTTGCTCTTTCTGTATAGCTTTTAAATATCATGTCAGTTCTCTTTGATTTCATTAACATAATTCTCATAGTCGCCTCATAGAAAAATTTGTGAACCTGATTTCAGAGAGGATGTTTTAAGTCTTCATGTTTTTCTAACTCGTCTTACTTTCAAATTTTTGTCTCAAAAATAAAACCCTTGTGAGATAAAAAGAATCAGTATCATCCTTTATGAAAGTAGTTTGATGTTATTTTACTAATATTTTGATTTTTGCTCTATAATGATAAAATAGATCAATTATTGAGACTGTATTTTTAAAAACAATAGCATTTGAGAAAATAGAATGAGTACTCGCTCACATTTAAGTTCCTCTAAAAGAAATTCTTGCTAACTTTCGAATTCATTCCAACCAAATATCCTTCCAGTTTTAAATATATTGTTTTCTCCTTTTGGTAACTCAGATCAAACAAATTGGTTCATGTGGTGGTTGTGATAACTGATGAAATGTCCAAATTAATTCATTCTTTCTTCTTTGACTAACTCATGTCCTACTCAAAGTCTTGTTTCCTTCATAACTGTTCTAATAACGTTAACCAAGAAGCAATACTTATCAGGGAAGGAAAAACAAATTTTGTTGCCTCTCTTATTTTTATTTCAGATTAGAAACCCTAAGAGCCTATTATACAACAAATTAAATCAGTGGTTACACTAAATGAATGTGAATTAATCACTCCGATTTTAATTTTTCAAATTTTTCTGCCCATTATTCAAAGTACTTTCCAATAACCACTCCTTCTCTTCCTTATTCTGACAGTTTTATAGTTAAAACTCCCTCTGAAAAAGGTGTAAATGTGTGTTCTTCTTCTCTAATATAAACCTATCATGGTTTTGATATTCTTTTTCCTGCTTCTATCTATAAGGTAAGTGACTTTTATCTTTTCACCTTTTAACACTAAGGGCTTAGTGTTCCAGGATGATATTTTTTGAATATTTTAAATAAGTTCGCATCTTCATTAATGCTGGACTGTTTTTCACCTCAGGAAATTCCCATCGCATACAAATATATTTCATTATTGCCGTAAAAGCATAATATATACTGAATTAAAAAGGCTATCTTGATTGAGCTTTCAAACTACTCTTTAATATTTATCATTTATATCTCATATATTTCTTAGAGTAAAATCTTAATTAAGATTCGTTATGGATCTTTGATCATGTCTTTTCCTTACTTCCCAATGTCACTGGTTTATTTCTGTTACTTAACATCAGAAACAATATATCATTTCCATCCTAACAAATTTGTTTATTAACTTTAATATTTAATAGAATTGGTGCAGTAGTTTCTTATAATTATTTAAATTTTCAATTTTTTTTGACAAGTTACGTCATGTTGGGGTCTATGATTTTTCATTTCACTGGTTGATTTTTAATTTATTTAAGAAAGTTTTATTCTCTTTAGAAGGAGAATTGATGATATCACTTCTTTATCTCCTCTTCAAGCTTCCTATCTAACTTTATATTCTTTTCTGTTCACACTAACCAAAATTACCCTACCCACTCTTCAGTCTCTATTGGCCATATGCCAAAAGTTTAGTTATTTTTTCTTCAATTTATTGCAAATCTTTAACCGTGATTAGGTTTTAGGTTTTCTTATTACCGCTTTCCAATTCTATTATTATAATCCTAAGATTAGATCCCTCGGTAAATTAATTTCAACAATGCAAATTTTCCAACTTTAAACTCAATTTCAATTAAAGAAATAGAGGCAATTTTACAGGTTACTGTAAAATAAATTAAGACTAAGAAGGAATAATTAAAAAGTAAATTTAAACAAAAAGAGTATTTAAAAACCTCATGGAAAAATATACGTTTCCCATCCACAGCTGAATAATTTTCATATTTCTTAAAATCAAACATGTGAACTTCACAGTTGGCGCGGCTCATGATTTCGTCAAAGGAAGTGTCGATGTGGGTTCCGAAAGATAAAACTAAACAATTTTCTCCTTTTTCAGTTTTTATTCCAACGGTCTGAAGTTCCTGATCTAGACAAACATTCTGGAAACGCATATATATATATATATATATATATATATATATATATATATATATATATATATATATATATATATATA
>SEYY01002964.1:5000-15000 GCA_009176605.1 Armadillidium nasatum | reverse complement strand
TTATTAGCTTACCAAAAACATCACACGAAACACCATAAACCTTTTCTTAGTTCACAATTCTTTACCCAATACAAAATGAGAACTTTATTCTTTAAGATCATCTGTCAATTATTTAAAAAAAATTTGGGTAAGAAATTTACTTCTCATCCTTCTCTTAAAATTACCCATAAAAATTCTATGATGACCATGTCCGGTTATCGGAAGCAGGCAATCCTGGTCGATAATTATCTTTGGAGCTTTTTATCAACCCTACTTACTGTTTGGGATTTAGTAAATGATCGCTTTTCCTATTGCCAGCTTTCTTCGTTATATAATTTTAATTCCACCTTTATGGCAGTTACAAATTGGTTTCTGTGATTTAAAGCTTGAAAAATTGTAGATCGTCCATGGCAAAATTAAGGCTTCACTTCAATTTAATGTAGAATTAAAACTACAAGAAAGAGAAAAATTAAAAATATACCTTTGAGAATATTGATTTATTGCTAATTTTTGTATAACTAAAGCAAAAATTATTATTTTTTTATAGAAAAAAAAAGAAAAAATAATAATAATATATAGATGTTTTTAGCAACATAAGTTTTCTTCATCGGGTAAAAATGACACTTTTGCTCGCAAACTATATGGGAAATAAAAATGAGGAAGCGCATTTTCTTGACCGTAGTAGCATAAAGACTGATGCATTGAAATGTGAACTTCCAATATACCGCCTATAGTTTTAGATTAATAGGAAAAAAATTAATACCTACCTACTCTAGGGATAAACAACCAGTCAAAATTCATCGCTGTGTATTAATACAATTAATTTTAATTAACTTTAATAAAAAAATAAGTTCTCTGAATGATTCAATCTATTTCTGTCTTCTGGTTTTGTTTTAATCGTTGATCAAAAGCTACTTGCCGTTGATCTATGAGATTTAGCATTTCAATGAATCTTTAAAAAAATGCAGTATCAGGAGTATTCCTTTATCTGCCATTTTACCACCGACATCAGGTACTTGTGGTGAAAAGTGCAGCATTTTTCTTGCATTTCTAAACATTTCAATGACAGACTCAAACTGCAGGATACTTCAACATCTTCGCAAATTGACTGTTACGGCTATTTATATTATTATTCCAGCAGAGCTTCACTTTCTCTCCTTCTCTTACTCCTTTTTTCCCCTTCTACTTCTTCATCAAAGAGATACCTGTTTGGTTGAGCTTTAACTATCTCTGAGAGTCGCCCAGTGTGTTTTGACACCAGAACAATATGCTGAAGTGGAGAGTGGTACATTAGTGGCGTACAATAGAGCTTCAATCATGAATGACAAAGTCAATAGACTGTTAATTATTTTTTCACGGTGAAATGAAATTTGTAAAACAAATATATATGAGGAATCCTATCACAAATAATCAAATGTTTTAATTACTTATTTCTGTACAAGAATTTGTTTGCGTTATCTCAACACATTTCCTTGGACAATTAAAATACTTTTTTTTTTTTTTTTTTTTTTTTTATTCTAATAAAGTTCACATCTCACGGGTATTGGGGGAGAGGAGGTTTTCTAGGTAGTATATACCTAAGATCCCCAAGTGGGATCGAACCGAAGCCCTCAAGCATGTGAGTCAATCACTCTACCGTTTGAGCCACGGTAGATATTAATTCACTTCGCTTATAGCACCCAATTAGATTATAGTTTCGTAGGTTTTTCATTAGGATTAGTACCTTGAAGAGAATGTCAACACCAGTGCTTTAAAACCTCATCAGAATATGATAAGTCAAAATTGATTTAAATCTATATCAAAATGGATTAAAATCTATTTCGAAATAGATTTTATAGATTTAATAAGTATGGGTTGTATCTCATCCTTTGCTAAGAGACTTAGCAATAACTACAGACAAACATCTAAACATTTATATTCACTTTCCTTTTCTTTTAAAATTTCGGAGCTCTTTTTGACTTAGCACATCAACTGTAGAAGAAATCTGCATTTTCTGATTTCGTTTCAAAGCATTATTTTTGTCATAACTTGAAGAAAATTTTACTTTATTAAGTATTAATAGTTAATATGCTTTTTTTTTCTCTCTGAAAAGTATTCTTGCATTGATTATAAATTGTCTCATCTCAAGTAGTCGGATGTAAAAAATTTTTTGATTTCCTGATTCTTTTCAGCTTTTCAAGAATCTGTTTTTATCCGATTACTAATTTATTACGTAAAAAATTAATTTTTCTATTAAATAATTAATACAAACTAATATTAAATCAATATGTGCTAGTCAATAAATAAGAGTTTTGAAATATTTGGCTACGGTAAATCCGAAAAAGGGTGCCTTAGAATCTAAAATAATTCTTTAAGAAAAGTAAATAAGTACTTATGGACAGTACTAAATATATAGTTATTTTATTCATAATTTTAAATATTTTTTTGAAAAATAATTTCTTATTTCAGACAGTGATGGTCAAATAATAACTTGGGAGACGCCAGAAAACGATGCCACTAAGAAGATCGCGATTAAAAGTGAAAAATGTGCTGGAATAGACACAAAATGTTTAAATTCTCCTGGAGGAGCACCAAGTGACACATTTATTACATTCACGTTAAGGGAAGTCATTCTCAGAGACATGGAGACCTTTACGCCCATTCTTACTTTTAAACCATCCAGGTCTGTTTAGATTATTTAACTTCCAGATTTTTTACTCTAATCTGCAAATGATATATATATATATATATATATATATATATATATATATATATATATATATATATATATATATATATATATATATATATATATATATCCCTGTTGGGGAAAGGGTACCATAAACCTACCAACATTTTACCTGAGTTAGAAAGTAGTCTGAATCAGAGTCAAATTAAAGGCCAATATGTCTTAATATACGACGTTTTAAAGTCTGCAAATCAGAGGAAGTTGGGAAAATTAATAAAGGAACTGTGTTCCAGACTTTATCAGTAGAGAACAAGTAAGATTGAGCATAGCGGTTAAGTCTGGGGTCAGAGAGTTGGACAGAGAAATAATGAGACACTGCAGAAAGGAGTGTCGCACGAGCCCTTCTCAGTGGAGGAAGTATGTAACAGGAGAATTCAGAAGACTAGTGTTCTTTATAATGCCGATAGTAAGGACAAAGTGACAAATATAGTGAGAGCGGAAGAGTTGACAAGACGAAAAGCCCTAGATTCCACCTTTTCAAGTGAAGATGTTTGAATGAAACGATCCCAGATGTGAGAGGCGTACTCTAAACTGAGGAGAACGACACCTCTTTAAGAAGCAAGCAACTGGAGTGGGTGAAGAAATTTCGAAGATGCCTTAGAATACCTATCCTATTTGAAGCTTGTTTTTAAAGAGTAATAATGTTATCCTTCCAAGAAAGATCACGGGAAAAGAAACATTTAGAATATTAAGGACAAATGGAGGTTTGAGTTGAGTGTTCTCGAAGAAAATGTCATAGTTGTGTGGAAGATTACGTCGAGTAGAAAGATGAAGGAATTGAGTTTTTGAGATATTGTAAACAACCATGTTTTATCTGCCACTGTTAGAAATTAGAGAAAAATCAGAAGTTAGTTGCTCTAAAGCTACCCACTTGGTATCATTTAGTTGATATTGGATGGGGAGTTTTTCAAATTGA
This sequence comes from Armadillidium nasatum, assembly GCA_009176605.1. Classification (NCBI taxonomy): domain Eukaryota; kingdom Metazoa; phylum Arthropoda; class Malacostraca; order Isopoda; family Armadillidiidae; genus Armadillidium; species Armadillidium nasatum. The sequence continues at coordinate 11,377 of SEYY01002964.1, read as the reverse complement.
AATGAATAACAAAGGAAAGAGTCATCGGCATAAGAGTGGATAGGTGATGAGATAATAGAGAGAAAGTCGTTAATGAAAATTAGAAAAGGAATTGGTGTACGACAAATCCCTGAGGAACACCATTATTATAGTTTTAAAGAAAGGCGATTGTCATCTACAGCACCAGGTATAGAAAAGCAAGAAAGAAAGTCAGTAGGTTATAGATAGATATCTATAGAGAGGTGCTTAGAAATCAAAGCTTTGTGCCAAACTGTGTCGAAGGGCCTCCATATGTCTAGAGCCAGGGCAAAAGATTCACAGAAATTCCGAAAAACAGAAGACATAGAATCAGAGAAAAGAGAGAGAAGATCATCAATATAATGTTCCTTACGAAAGCCATGCAAGCGATCAAAGATAAGATTAGAAGAATTGAGATGTTTCATAATCTTCCTGTTGAGGATAAATTCGAAAACTTTAGAAAATAAAAGTTATAAAAATAGGACGGTGATTATAGATAGATGTGAGGGGTCCGCCTTTTCCGGCATAGGCTTAATTACCACTCGTTTCCAGCAGGAAGAAAAGATCGAGGTAGAAAGACAGAGACGATATATATGTATGTATATATATATATATATATATATATATATATATATATATATATATATATATATATATATATATATATATATATATATATATATATATATATATATATATATATATATATATATAAGTTGGGGAAGGGAAATGGTTTAATAAAGAAGAAGTAAGCATTACAGCATAAAAACAACGAACTCAGACTGAACTAAATGATTTAATTCGAGACTTGGGCTTATCTAAAGACAAAGCAGAGATTCTGGCATCAAGGCTTCAACAACTGAATCTTCTACTGCCTAATGTTAAAGTGCTTCTGTACAGGACTCGACCAAAAGATTTGAGTCACTTTAGAAAGGAAAATACTCTTGTATCCTGCTGTAATGTGACTGGTTTGATGACAGCTTTACATTTGGAGTACAATCCACAGGACTGGAAACTATTCATAGACTCCTCAAAGCTAAGTTTAAAAGCTGTACTCTTGCACAATCTGAATTCTCTCCCTTCAGTTCCTACAGGTCATGCTGTCCACATGAAAGAAACATATGAAAATATTAAATCACTTCTGAAAGCAATTAAGTACACCGACCATCAGTGGCAGAGCTGTGGAGACTTGAATGTCATCGCAATACTGCTGGGCATGCAGTTTTGATACACCAAGTACTGATGTTTCATGTGTCAGTGGGATAGTCGGGGTAGGTCTTGGCACTATAAAATAAAAGTCTGGCCCCAAGGGAAAATCCCTCCCCCGGAGAGAAAAATATCCAGCATCATCTTCTGGTAGAAAGAAGCAAAATTCTTTTGCCCTCTCTTCATATTAAACTTAGACTCATGTAAAGGGAATGGACCAGGAGGAAGAAGCTTTTCAGTACCTCAAAGGACTGTTTCCACAGTTCAGTGATGCTAAAGTTAAAAATGGCATCTTCATTGGCCCGCATATTCGAGCAAGTTCTACAGGATCATGAGAAAGCAGCATGGGTGGCATTTGAAGATGTTGTGCATGGCTTCCTGGGTAATTGAAGAGTTGACAACTAAGTTGAGATTATGAATAATCTTCTAGAAAAGTACCATCGATTAGGCTGCAACATGTCACTGAAAATACATTTCCTACATTCTCACTTGAACGTTTTCCCTTACAACTGCGGTGCAGTGAGTGACGAACATGGAGAGCAATTCCACCAGGACATTTTGAAAATGGAACGAAGGTATCAGGAAAATGGAAAGCTTCTACGCTTGTTGACTACTGTTGGGCAATGACAAAAGACGCCCCAGAAAAAAAGTACAAGAGAGAAGACGTACACGTGAAGGCCCTTTTATTTGAGGTTTTATGTATCCATAAATCCAGAGTGAGGCCTATCAAACAAAATCTAATGTGAAATTCACATTTCTCGATCCAAAATTAGGGTAGTTTAGCTATTTTGAGAAAGGAAAGAATTTAAAGTGCATATTTAGTATTTCTATTTGAGATTAGTATATCTCAAAAACTAGAGCTAATAAACAAAATCTAATGTCAAATTTGTTTTTCTTGATCCAAAATTAGGGTAGTTTACCTATTTTGAGAAAGGAAAAAATTTTAAAGTACATTTTTGTTCACCATTGAAGTGAAGGTTTTTGCTGCTCATCAATCGTGTTACACAACCTTATATATATATATATATATATATATATATATATATATATATATATATATATATATATATATATATATATATATATATATATATATATATATATATATATATATATATATATATATATATATATATATATATATATATATATATATATATATATATATATATATATATATATATATATATATATATATATATATATATATATATATATATATATATATATATATATATATATATATATATATATATATATATATATATATATATATATATATATATATATATATATATATATATATATATATATATATATATATATATATATATATATATATATATATATATATATATATATATATATATATAATATATATATATATATATATATATATATATATATATGCGATTTTGAAACACTTCACGTAACCCTATTTAGGATCAATGTTTGTTTTTTAGATTTTTGTGACCTAATACCTATTAGTACAATGGCTTGAGGGACTTCAAAACGTCGAGGTTGCATCAACAAGGCAAATTTATTCTGTTCGGTTTTTGAGAAGATTTCAAGACAGTTTCACAAAGCCAAAAAATCACTCTCCTCCTGAAAACTGCAAACCTTTATTACTTTAACTGTAAAATTGGAGATCAGGACAAGACTTGTACCCCACATATCTGTTGTAAACCATGCTACCCACTCAGATGATTATCCTGTCCCTATATTCCCAACAAATAAAGATATTCTTTCTTCATCAGATGAAATGTCTACAAGGGAAGATTCAGCCACTATGATCTCTTCAGAAAGCAATGTCTCTGTTTTTTCAAAAGCAAATAGTAATGATCCCTACTTGATCACACAGGAATATCTGAATGACCTTACTAGTGATTTGTATCAATCTCAGCAACAGTCTGACCTTCTGGTAAAGGCAGATGTAAAGATCACCTGTTTCAGAACATGAAACAAGGATCTCGCTTCATTCTTTGACATGGAAAACAAGTTGTGCTGTCGCACAAATGTTTCTGGTTTCTTCACCTGCCTTGGTTTTCCACAAAATCCCTCAGATTGGTATGCATTTTCATAAAAGTTTTAAGACTGTGCTTCTACACAACGATAATATATACCCGAACATTTCTATTGCCCACTCAGTTTATCTGAAGGAATCGTATGACAATATGGAGCTTCTTTTGGAAGCTGTCAAGTACAACCATTACCACTGGAGTCCCTATGGGAACCTCAAGGTCATTGGACTCCTTATGGATATGCAAGCGGGCTTCACAAAGTACTGCTGATTTTTCTGTCTTTGGGATAGTAGGTCTATGTCCTAACAATGCAAGCAAAAAGACTTGGGATCTAGTAGCGCCTGGTGTACAAGAAAATCCTCTGGTGGACATGAAAAAGATGTTTCTTCCTCCTCTTCATATCAAACTCGGTTTAATAAAAAAATTTGGTTTTAAAGATACCTACTAACACTTGTGCAATTTGTTCCCAACTCTGAATTCTGCTGAACTCAAGGAGGGCATCTTTGTTGGGCCTCAGATCTGACAGGTGCTGAAGGATAATGAATTTGAGGAGCTTCTTAATTTAAACTTTAAAGTTTAATGGAATGGAGAGCATGGCAAGCCTTTAAATCTGTCTGCCATGGCTTCCGTGGTAACACATGGGTATCTATGTTTACTTTCTGTAATATAACTTTGTAACAAATGAAATCAATATATTTTGAATTTACATGCAGTATAATTGAGTTTGTTATAGCAAAGAAATTAGAGGTGATACAGCAAAACGTTAAGAAATTTGAATTTATTACATCTAAATTAGTAAGAAACGCTAATTCACACTCTTGCCACGGGGAAAGAAACAATTTTATATACAGTAATACTATATATATTTGATGAAATTAATTTATCCAAAATATATTTTTGTTCTCAGACCAGAAGGCTGCATTTTGCATGACGGAGGATCTTATAGAGCAGTTTCTGGAAGAGGAAAAGATGTGATTGGAGGAGGTCACAGTATTGTTTGGTGGGATATAAAAACAGGGGATGTTAAAAGAAAAATCGGAACAGACCACATCAGAGGACATTCTCTTTCTGCTCATCCTGAAGCAAACAGGGTAAGTAAGAGTATGAAGATCATATTTTAACTATTTTATAACCCATTTTACTTCGAATCAAAAATTTTTGTAATGCATTGTCAGTAGCGCAAAATGAAATTATATTTTATCCCTTATTAGATGGTGACTGGTTCTTTTGATATTAATGGTGATCAATGTGTTAAAATATGGGAAACTTCAACAGGGCGTGTCACACAAACTTTGTCTTCTGAAAGCTACAAGACATTAGTAAGGGAAGAGTTTAATTTTCTTAATAAAAATTTTTGGTTTTTTAATTTAACAAGCGTTATAAGAGATATTCTGAAAGCAATTTTGTTTTAAATATATTTTAATAATTGTTTTCAACTGATTACATTACCTATTTTTTGAACTTTTAAGTTGAAAGTACATCATTTTTATATATATATATATATATATATATATATATATATATATATATATATATATATATATATATATATATATATATATATATATATATATATATATATATATATATTATATATATATAATATATATATATATATATATATATATATATATATATATATATATATATATATATATATATATATATATATATATATATATATATATATATATATATATATATATATATATATATATATATATATATATATATATATATTAAATGTAGAATGATTTAAGTAACTTCTTTATATATATCATCATTCAACTAGTACACTTTTGCCAATGACATCAATTTATTTTAATCTATTATTTTCATAAAAGTGACCTCGGCAACATGTAAAAAAGAAGTTAAGATAAGAATTGAAGAAAATGACTACTGATTTTTCTCCTACTACTAACTGAGGAAGAGAAAATATAACAACTCTCAATGTCTCAAACGAAACAAAATCTATATAGTTTCTATTGCCTTTAATATTATTTGCTTTCTTTATTCGTGATCTTTGTGGAAAGATTAAAATGATTCTATCATTTAACAGTCTAATAAGAGAATATGAGTTTTAAAGCTCCTCAGATTCTTCAGTCCGTCTTAGCTTCTTCTTTTATAAGGGATGTAGGTCATCCATACATAACAGGATGCATCGCATGTCTGAAGTGATCTTACTTAGAGAACTATTGTAAAAAATGGTGACAAGGGATTTTTATATTATCCCTTCCGTTCTCAGCGGTTCTATTCAGTCTCTGCCTAGTCAACGAACTGCTGCTTTACTCTCATTTATCTACGGCTATTACAATAAACTCTGTTCTTCAAATGTTTTTAAGTCGTATATTTCAGCCTTTAAAGTTCGCTTGCATAACTTGTCTTTCCACAAAGTCTCGTCCTTTCTCTGACCAACTCTAAGACCCCAAATTACCTACAATGCCCAATCCTTCATAAACTTTGCAAGTAAAATCAAGATCACTCATCCTATAGGCACTTTCGGCATCGCTACCGAAAAACGTAATTTCGAGAACGGCGTATCAAAATAATGCTGTTTGCGACTTGGAATTTTTATTTTTATTTTTCCGCTCTCATATGCGTACTGTTCAAGTTTTAGGTCTTTTAACTAGAATCATATATATATTATATATATATATATATATATATATATATATATATATATATATATATATATATATATATATATATATATATATATATATATATATTATATATATATATATATATATATATATATATCAGAGGTGGGCATAAGCGCAAATGAGAGCGCAATTTGCGCTTTAAATAAAAAATTTGCGCTTTTGCGTTTTGCGCTAAATTTCGAAAATGTGCGCTTTTGCATTTTGCGCTTAACAACTTTTTTAAGAGCGCAAAAGCGCAAATTTGCGCTTTAAAAAATATTTTGCGCTTTTGCGGAAGTTTTTTGAAATTAGCGCTTACCAATTTGCGCTTTATCATTTTTCTTAATAAAAAAGTATTTTGGGCTTATATTTCAGTTTCTTATTTAATCAGCCAAATTTTATTACTCTTTCTGCTAATTAAAAGTTAATAATTAAACTAGGAATGCCGATATATAAAAAAAATATCGATATTTAAAAAATATCAAATTGTCCTCGATAATAAAAGATATTG
>SEYY01002963.1:7500-18248 GCA_009176605.1 Armadillidium nasatum | reverse complement strand
AAATAATAATAATAATAATAATAACAACAATAACAATAATCATAAAGTAAATAGATATATACAAAAAATAACATACCAAACTAAATTGAGAGTCCCGTCTTCATAATTATTTGAAGTCAATTAGAATACTGAATTTTATTATGAGAAACAACGGTATATATACTACAAAATTTAGTTGGGTGGTAATGTAAATATTAGGATTTTGACATAGTTGGTTGTTCTAAGTTTTATGCGTAGCAATATAAATAAAACCAGATAAATATATAACATTCACTCCATCCTAAAAAAAAAAAAATTAAAGACGAATCAAAGATTTAAGCGATCCACAGGGCGCCGAACACGAGAAGATCGACGTAGACCAGATTCAGCATCATGAGGCTCCGTCCTTTCCAGATCGACAGCTTCAGGGAAAGAATGATTAGAAATATCAGGCACCGTCTGATCCACACTGAAATCTCCCGAAGATTGGTCTGAGGGCGATCCTCCAGCAGGGGAAAAGTCCTTGTTAGATTCAGGTGTCAATCTTCTAGCAGGTGCCAAATCCTCAGTAGATACAGTTTCTTCCCTTCCATTAGGAAATCTGACAAGGGCATGCTGGGGGTTGGCCTCCAAGAGTCGAACTTCTTCCACCAAAGGGTCAAGCTTCTGTCGAGTATACTTTTTCAGCAGCACAGGTCCCGGTGAAGAAAGCCAAGTAGACAATCCTAAGCCTCTCGAAGTTCGTCGAAGGATAACAGAACAACCTTTCATGGGGAGTAGCGTTAGTGGCAGTACATAAAAGAGATCTTACAGAATGAAGAGCATCAGGTAATACAGATTCCCAATTATGAAGAGAAATATTCCGAGATTCTAGAGCCAATGTAATAGTCTTCAAAATGATTCCCACAAACCTTTCACATTGGCCATTACCAGTTGGATGATAAGGAGTTGATCGACTGCTTGAGATACCATGGCGGAAAAGAAATGTCTTTAGAGACGAAGACATGAAAGAAGGACCCTCTATCTGAGTGTATATAAGTAGGCAAACCAAAAATGAAAAATAAAGAAGTGAGGCAGCCTATAACAGTCTCTGCTGAAGTGTCCTTGCACGGGAAGGCAAACGGAAACCTTGAGAACTCATCAACAATAATCAGTAGATATTTGTTTGAACTAGAAGAGATCAAAAGGCCCTTTGAAGTCCATACTGAGTCTGTCAAACGGCCGCATAGCATGTATCAATTCTTCAGAAGCAGGTTTGTAAAACTTAGGCTTAACTTTGCAACAAACAGGACAAGAGGATGTTACTTTCTTAATATCTTCTACCGAGTATGGAAGATTCCTACTACGAACGAAATGGAGAAGTCGCGTAATACCAGGGTGACAAAGAGCACCGTGAAGTTCTGACAGTTTCGAAGTAAGTGTAGCAGCACAAGAACCTCGAGAAAGAGCATCAGCCGCAACATTGAACTTTCCAGGTCTATAAGTTATTTCAAATGAATAAGGCATTAATTCAGTCTTCCATCTGAGAATTTTGTCATTCTTAATTTTGCTCCTATGCTTAGAACTAAACATAAAAGAAGACGGATCTCTGATCTGTAATTAAAGAGAAATGCCTAGCAGCCAAGAAATGGTGCCATTTTCTGATGGACTCTATTATAGCATAGGCTTCTTTTTCTATAGAGGAATGTTTCCTCTCTGAGGGAGAGAGAGATCTTGAATAAAATGCTACAGGACATCCTTCCTGACTCAGAGTAGCCCCAATGGCAGCTTCAGAAGCATCAGTTTCCAGAGTAAAAGGGAGATGATCGTCTATCTTCATCTTCATTTTCACCGAAGTAAGAATAGCCTCTTTTAAGTCGGAGATAGCGGCTCTCGCACGTTCATCCAAAGGCAAGGAGGCATCAATTAATGGTCGAATTCTTTCTGAATAACGAGGAATCCACCGGGAGTAGTAAGCAAACAATCCTATAAGACGAGAGAGACTTCTTTTAGTGTCAGGCAGAGGCATATGTTTTAAAGGGTCAAGTCGTTCTGGATCAGGTCTTAATTCGTTAAATCGTACTTCGTATCCGAGCAAACGCACAGATTCAGCAGAATAAACACATTTGTCATCGTTAAGGGTCATGTTTAAGAGTTTCGCCACTTCAAAGAATTTCAACAGATTCTTGTCATGTTCTTCTTTAGTAATTCCACAAATAGTCACATCATCAAGATAGGCGTAAGTTCCTGAAAGATTATAGTTGCGTATAATTTCATCCATAATTCTCTGAAAGCAAGCTACTCCGTTCGTTAACCCAAAACTTAATCTCTTAAATTGATATAGTCGTCCATTCGCTTCAAAAGCAGTATAATGTCTTTCTTCTTTCAATAGAGGAACCAAGTGATAAGCACTTTTCAAATCTATGGTGCTGAAAAATTTATAATTGGCTATTTTATTTACTAAATCATCGATACTAGGTAGAGGATAGGCGTCAAGGTAAGTAAACTTGTTAATAGTTTGAGAGTAATCAATTACAAGACGCCTTTTGTTTCGTTGATTGACAATTAAAACTTGCGCTCTCCATGGGGATTGACTGTTCTCAATTATATCCTCAGACAATAATCGATTAATCTCTGATCTGATGAAGTCAGAATCTTTAACTCCAAACTTTCTTGATTTAGTTGCTATTGGACGACAATCTGAAGACAAATTGAAAAATACCCTAGGTGGAGTCATTGGCAGAGCAGTTAAAGCACAAATGTCAAGAGAGGGTTTGAGTTCGTCATAGCGCAAGTTGATATTTGAATGTTTCTTCAGAAAAGGAAGGCCCAACACTACATCAGTACATAATTGTTTCATTATCAATAGCTTGATTCGAGAATAAAGCCTGCCTCTAACTTTTATATCACAGTAACAAACTTTCATCAATGACAGATTGATAACTTGACGAAGCCAAGGAAACGACACCAGAATAAGAAGAAGTAGAAATCTTGAGGCGATGAACAATAGCTTCAGACACGAAATTCTCTGAGCTCCCCGTGTCAATAAGAGCATTAACATTCTCACCATTCAGAGTCACATCTATGAAAGACTTCTTAAGGACATCAGGAACACATGCAAGTACTGAGAAAGCAGAAACTGCATTGCCAGTTTTGCTCCTACATACTCTGGCATAATGTCCGAGCTTCCGACATTTTCGACAGGTAGCATTTCGAGCAGGACATACAGAGCGAGAATGTCGATCACCCCCACAGAAATAACACTGAGTCTTTCTAAGTGTTGGAATCAGAGGCTGCACATACATCTCCAGTAGTAGTGGACAGTATAATCAGTAGCAACTTTAGGTTCCTCCAGTTCAATAACTTGAGCAGAACTTGAGATGTCTGAACTCTCCTGATAAGAATGAGAATCTCTAAAAGCAATCTCCAAACTTCTTGCCTGGTTAACAGCATTAGTTAAATCCAAAGACTTATTTTCTAGGAGTCTAGTCCTAATCTGTTGAGAGTTTAAACCCGTTATGAAAGTATCTCTAATATATTCATTTTTATACTCTTCAGCAGAAACAGATCGAAAGTTGCAATCTATGCTTAGTTTATAAAGAGCTCTCAGATATTCATCAATAGTCTCATTAGATGTTTGTTTTCGCGTAGACAAATGATGCCGAGCGACAACTTCATTAGCAGGCTTAATAAAAGCATCTTTAAGAGTATTCAAGGCTTCATCGAAAGTAGTACAGTCAACGATAATTTCAAAATTCTCAGAAGATAACGAGTTCGCCAAAATCCCCAAGTAAGCATTCTCCGAGGCCTCAATAGTTTCTTTAAAACGAGTAAACACATACAACCAATGCTTGAAGACTCTAGGAGCCTCAGGAGACGTAGGAAGAATTTCTAGTTTCTCAGGCCGAAGTCCTCTCTCCATATTTTGTTCAGTTGAATAAAATGTAATAACCAAAAGAAATTAGGAGTAATTTTAGGCTTTATTCAACTGACAAAGCAGATCTACAAATAAATAATAATAATGATTAATAATACAACAATAACAATAATCATAAAGTAAATAGATATATACAAAAAAATAACATACCAAACTAAATTGAGAGTCCCGTCTTCATAATTATTTGAAGTCAATTAGAATACTGAATTTTATTATGAGAAACAACGGTATATATACTACAAAATTTAGTTGGGTGGTAATGTAAATATTAGGATTTTGACATAGTTGGTTGTTCTAATTTTATGCGTAGCAATATAAACTAAAATCAGATAAATATATATAACAATTAAGTAGCAATTTGTTGTATTTCTTGAAATGAAAATTTATAATTCAAATCTGATGGTCTATCTTATTGCCTGCTATTCAGAATATTTTTCTATATTTCTCAGGTAGAAAATAGGAGCAAAACATAGGAAAATAGGACAGTTAAGCCACAAGGCCTATCGAGACTGTCCCAGTCCAAACAAATAACAATAACAATACTGATACATGCACAAAAGACTAGGTCTATCCCATCCCTAGTTATCATTTCACTCATGCAAAGATAAAAATAAACTAAGGCCATTTACATGCAATATTCAATGAACCATCACCCATTACAAAAAAAAACTGCCATTAGGCTTGTCATAGGTTGATCTGTTGATTAAAAAATTCATATATACCCACCAATTTGGCTTAGTCAAGTTATATATATAATACCTAAACCATCCATATATCTATCTAGCCCCTTTTTAAATTTGACAAGAGAATCACAGTCAACAATCTCTTGTGGCAAGTCATTCCAAAAATTAACAACTCTATTACTGAAAGAGTATTTTCTTAGATCGAGATGGCATGGCTTCTTTTTAATTTTCTTATCATGTCCTCTAGTTACTCTTCCACAGTCCACTATAAAGTATTTTTCAATCTCTGTATTACTGTCAGATGCAAATATTTTGTAAACTTGTATCATATCCCCTCTGAGAAATCTCCTTTCAACTGAGAACATTCCTAACTCCTTCAACCTCTCTTCATAGCTCTTATTTTCAAAGCCAGAAATCATCCTTGTTGCTCGATGTTGTACTCTCTCCAGCATATCTATGTCTTTTCTTAAATGAGGAGCCCAAACTTGTGCACAATACTCTAATGCTGGCCTAACATAGCTATTATATAGCTTGCTTATAACCTCTTTGCTCTTGTAAACTACATTGCGATTAATTATACCTAACATCTTATTAGCTCTATTCCTTGCTTCCAAACATTGATCACCCACCTTCAGATTACTGCTAATAATCACACCTAAATCCTTTTCTTGGTCCACAGTCTCAAGCCACTCCCCATTCATTTCATAATTAAATCCTTCATTTGAGTAACCTACATGAAGAACTTTACATTTTTTACTATTAAAGTTCATTTGCCACCTCTCTGCCCAACCAAGAAGTCTATCTAGATCACCTTGAAGCTTTATGCATCCATCATTATTCCTTACTGAGGTAACCACTTTGGTCATCAGCAAACTTAGAAACCTTACATTTAAGACCTTTGTCTAAATCATTTATATATATTAAGAACAAAAGTGGTCCCAGCACAGAACCCTGTGGGACCCCACTCTTCACCTGTTTCCCATAATGACTTATTACCATTAAGTAATACACACTGCCTTCTGTTCTTTAACCACTCTTTAATCCAATTGTGTACCATTCCATCTATACCACACTGCGACAACTTTTGCATCAGCCTAACATGGGGTACCTTATCAAAAGCTTTGCTAAAGTCTAAATATATGACATCAACTGGATCACCCCTGTCTATACATTCAGTAATATATTCCATAAATTCTAGTAGATTTGTCTGACATGATCTACCCTTTCTAAAGCCATGCTGGGAGTTATATAGTATCTTGTTATCATCTAAATGCTTCTCTATATGACTTTTCAGTAACTTTTCCAAAATTTTCACAACCAGAGATGTTAAACTAACTGGCCTATAGTTCCCTAAATCTTCCTTACTACCTTTTTTAAAAATGGGCACCACATATGCCACTTTTCCAGTCCTCAGGTACCTCTCCAAAAGCAATAGATCGCTTAAAAATCAAATACAGTGCCTTTGCAATACTGCTACTCCCCTCTTTTAGAATTCTACCATACACACCATCTGGACCCGCTGCCTTATTTGGGTCAATATGTTCTAATAAAGATTCAATATAATTTAACTCAATTTGAAACGCTGTACACCTATTCATTACATGTATACTAGAGCTATTAATCTCTAAACTGCTATCCAACCTTTCCTCAGTAAACACTGATGCAAAATAAGCATTGAAAATATTAACCAATTCCTTATCTTAACTTACTAAATTTCCATCAATTTTAATTGGACCAATTTTCTTATCCTTGCTTTTAAATTTATAAAAGCTAAAAAACTTTTTCAGGTCTTTATTACTGTTCCTTGCCAAATTAATTTCTGCCATTCTCTTTGCTCTTCTCTGGAAGACTATATGGTGTAAGTTCAAAAAATTTATAAATATAGTAACTGAAAAAATTGACCTACAGGATGATCCAATTTTGATATTCTACTATAAAGATAATTCAACCAAGAATCTTTCTTCTAAAAGAAATGGTATGATGTTAGCCTCTGCCTCAAGACAATGAACACTACAGTATTTCAGTACACCAATGGCCTGTCTCATCTCCTGATATTGGATTTTATCCAGAGTATGAAAGTAAGTATCAGAAAGGGCATAACATATAAAACTCCACTACTGTGAAAGACAATTACCAAAGTTTTAATATAAAGAAAGTGAGAATACTCTGGAACAGCAGACTAAGTAAACTGCCAAAGAGAGTTAGTATATTCATTATTTAGTCTGAAAAACCCTTGAAAAAATTTCCAAGCCCATGTGTATTATCAGATTGGTGAACTTCAAATGGTTGGGTATTTTTATTCACACCAAGATCCTGTTCAGCCTGACTTAATGTGTCAAGTAAATCCTCACTTGAATTTGATGCAATACTTGATTTACTAGAACTGGGAACCATTTCATCATCCAAATCTAAACTCATCAGACATTTTCTTTTTTTTCTTTTTCACACCAACATGACTCCCATAATAAATTAACTCCCTAACATTAGGCCCTAGGCTTAACTTAAACAAAAAACACTACCTCTTAATGTAATATATTTACAGAAGCTCAATTATTAAAAATTAGAACACAGGCAGCTATATAAATTAGAAATCAAAAATTCTATAAGGAAATCAAAAGGTGAACACAACACTGAAAATGTCCCAGAATGAAGAGCCACTTCTAGATGTCTCTCATTTCTCTGCCCAACTATTATCCGGTACACACGATCCTGAAGCAAATATGATTTATAATCTGTTAAAGGACATGTACTCTGCTTTAAATGGAAAATCTTGATTAATGTTTTCTCAAGAAAGTTAGAGGACCAAGATTGCCATTTTATCAAAGTAGTAGGATATATCTCTCACCATTAATTTTAAAAAAACATTCCTCCATTAACATAAACATATCTTTTTTTTAATTATAATCAGTTCAATTTCAAAGGCATCCGAAAAAAATAAAAGATTAACGAATGATATCTTGTAGTATACAACATGAGTTAATATCCATCTGTGGTACAAATAACGTTTGGTACATACTTCGCCTACTGTGTTGTTATTTCCGAGAACTGCCACGAAATCCTTTTTATTTTGATCTACAGTTGCTAAATAATTGTCGCTGAAAATGCTAGAAAAGGTTAAACCTTTTTACCTTTCAAAGATCAACTTGTAGCAACTTCTGTTTGAAATGTCCATGAAATGTCGCAAATCAATTCACAAAAGAAATTGTAAAAGGAATTAAACATTACTAGCTGCAAAGTTTACTGTCATTAAACCAGAAACTATAATTGCCTAGATACAACTATGAACTATAAGGTAAATCTGGCAAGGTTGTAGGACTGATATTTTTTTTTTATTCTACTTGACCATTGTTATGGAAACAATTTTTTTATTTTATGTGGCAAATAACTTATAAGTGATTATTCAGCATTTCTCAAAGTAAATCTACGCTTTTCTTTTAATTCTGACAAAAAAATTTCAAGCAAAATATAGTTATTATGCATCCTATAAAGTAAATGCCGACTCATGTATTTATAGTAATTCAAGTTTCACTTGTCTTTATATACGAGTATATATATATATATATATATATATATATATATATATTATTATATATAATTATATATTATATATATATTATTATATATATATATATATATATATATATATATATATATATATATATATATATATATATATATATATATATATATATATATATATATATATTATGTATATATATATTATATATATATATATATATATATATATATATATATATATTATATATATATATATATAATATAATTATATATATATATATATATATATATATATATATATATATATTATATATATATATATATATATATATATATATATATATATATATATATATATATATATATATTTTTTTTTTTTATTACTATTTTGTACATTTTACTATATATGTAAAGTCATTCATAAAAGATTTAATTAGAAACTTAATTTAGGGTACAGCCATAAGACCCACAAGAGGAAGGATGACAGGGCTCCAGCCTCGGAACCAGTGATTAAAGGGAACCTGGCGTGCTAAATTCGTTAGTAAAGTTAGATTAACAGTAATAAATTATAAACTTTATTTTGTCCATTCAACTAAAATTAACTATTTTATTATGCATATTACATTACAATTTCATAATACTAACTTTTTTTGTCATTATTATTTTGTCACTATTATTATTTTTCTTTTCTCTTATTTTCTCATTTACCACGCCATTTTTCATTACCATACCCATCTTTCTTTAAGTGTGCATGTGTATTTTGTCGTTCGTTTTGGGAGTTTGGAGTTAAGCGATTCTTACGTCTTCCCTATTTCTTTAAATATTTATTTTTCCTTTCTTTCTCATTATATTCGTTTGTTTCAATAAGTTTTGCAAATCTCCTCACTCGTTGACTATGATTTTTGTCATTCTAAAATTAATTATTTTATTAGGCACATTACATTGTAGTCTTATAATACTAACCTATTGCTTATCTTTATGATTTTATCTCTATAACAATTTTTTTCTCCTATTTTCTCATTTACGGCTCAATTTTTCATTCCCCTTCCCATCTTTCTTTACGCGTGAGTGTGTGTTTTGTCGTTCGATTTGGGAGTTCGGAGTTGAGTGGTTCTAAAGTCTTCTTTATTTCTCTTAAATATTTATTTTTTTCCTTTCTTTCTCATTTTATTCCTTTGTTTCAAAAAGTTTTGCAAATCTCCTTGCTCTTTGACTATGGCTTTGGTCTTTTTTGCATTTTCTTCTCATTGTCCTTTCGTATATATATATATATATATATATATATATATATATATATATATATATATATATATATATATATATATATATATATATATATATATATATATATATATATATATATATATATATATATATATATATATATATAATATATATAATTAAAGACCTTTCATTTAAAGGTTTTATCCCTCTAAAGAACTATAATACATGTCTGGAAAATAAAAAGAAAAAAAGAACATTAATAGCATATAATAATATATTAGAAATTAAAATCTACAATTAATCATTACATTCACCCCTTCTAGTAATTTTAATCCTATCAACATATCAGGAATTTATTTTCTCACAAGTTCAGATGATGTACTGGTTTGCAAACTCGACTATGGATAGTTCTTCTCTTCCATTGTAGGAATGCTAATATCTGATGGTTTGACTTCCAGAGGAATGTCGTGGTTATTCTCAGCCACTGAGTTATCGTTGTTTCCACGGCCCTCTTCAATATTTATATTTTCAGAATAATCAGGGTAGGCATCATTTGTATCATGATTACAATACGGAGCTAGATCACGGTTGGGGCAGGGGAACTGCTGATTCCCTGCCATTGGAAAACTTCACAAAAGCACATCGTGGACTTACCTGTAAGAGCTCCTCTTCTTCCACTAGAGGATCGAACTTACACTGTCTCACTTGCTTCCTTACTAGAACTGGACCAGGAGAGGACAGCCATGTAGGAATAGTATATCCATTACTAGATTTCCGTTGAGAATTAAAAAGCCTTTCATGTAGTCTCGTTGCTTGATGTTGTAAGGAGAGATCTTATTGAATGAAGAGCTTGTGGAAGTACCTGCTCCCACTATGCCACCTGCAGATTCCCAGAACGCAAAGCAAAAGATATCGTCTTCCATATAATTCCATCATACCTTTAACATTGCCTATTACCTTGATGGTTGTAAGGAGTAGTTCTACTAGTAGCTATGCCAAATCCATGAAGAAACCGTTCTTATTATTATGACAAAAAAGCAGTATCCCTATCAGAGTGTACATGGGAAGAAAGTCCAAATATAGAGAACAGTTGAGAAAGACACCTTATAACAGTTTTAGTAGTCATATCAGAGCAAGGGTACACAAAAGGAAATCTTGAGTATTCATCAATTATGGTAAGCATATACTTCTTACAGGATGAAGATGGTAGCGGCTTTTTAAAATCGATATTCAATATTCAAATGGTGATGATGCCTTAACAAGAACAGTTGAAGGAGGTTTATAAAATCTTGGTTTGCACTCTGTACAAATAGAACAAAATTTTGTCATGCGTTTTACATCCTCAACAGAGTATGGGAGATTCTTACAACGAATGAAGTGAGCCATTCTAGCAACTCTGGGATGACACAAAAAGTTATGAAGTTGCA
>SEYY01002963.1:0-2500 GCA_009176605.1 Armadillidium nasatum | reverse complement strand
AAGAGATAGTGAGCCAGCGTCACGTCGCAGACATAGGGGGCTAAGAGAGTTAGAAAGTAAGTGACAGTTTATTAACCTTTTAGCTTTAGACTCAACCCTATTCAGAAGAGAGGAGGAGCCAGAGCCCGCCTAAATGTGAGAACAGTACTCCATACAAGGGCTAATAAGACCTTTATATATTTGGAGTAACTGCTCAGAAGAAAAAAAATTATCGCAACCTGAACAGAATTCCCATATTTTTAGAGGCCGCTTTAGCAACCATTGTGATATGTGGTTTCCAAGACAGTTTATTGTTTATGTTAAGAACAAGAATGTTAATGTTATTTACAGGTGAGATGGGAGAGCCATCGAAAAGGATAGGAAAGTTAATAGTTTTTTTTTGAGAGGGAGATGTGAAGAAGTTGAGTTTTTAAAGAGTTGAATTTCACAAGGTTGCTATGACCCCACCGGGAAATCCCATCCAGATAGGCAAGAATAGAATAGGAAAGAAGACGAGAAGTAATTCTAAAAGTAAAAGAGTGAGCAAATTTGAAATGAGTAGAAGAATGTAGAGTTGAGTCATTAGCATAAGAGTAAACAGAGTTAGAAGAGCAGTTGGGAAGATCGTTAATGAAAAGTAAGAATAGAGTTGGAGATAAAACATAATCCTGAGGAACTCCACAGTTACCAGAAAAAGAGGAAAAGGTCGCCTCATCTACAAGTACCGAAATGGAACGATCTGAGAAAACTAGACAAGAGTAAACAAAGAGAAGGAGGAAGCCCAAAGGAAGGGAGCTTGGAGAGCAGCGACGCATGCTATACCCGGTCAAAAACCTTGGATATGTCAAGCGCCACCACACAAGAATGCCTGTAGTCCCTAAGGGCAGAAGACCATAGATCAG
Organism: Armadillidium nasatum; assembly: GCA_009176605.1. Lineage (NCBI taxonomy): Eukaryota > Metazoa > Arthropoda > Malacostraca > Isopoda > Armadillidiidae > Armadillidium > Armadillidium nasatum. The sequence continues at coordinate 1,619 of SEYY01002963.1, read as the reverse complement.
TAAGATATGGAAGTAAGTCACTAGTTGACCTCGAGCGTCGAAAGCTATACTGGTGATCTGAGAGAAGAGAATGAGACTCCAAATGATCCAGGAAATGAGAGTTGAGTAGAGTTTCAAAAATTTTAGACAAACAAAAATGAGAGCTATAGGACGATAGTTAGAAGGGTCAGAGCGGCTACATTTTTTTTTGGAATCCGTTGAACAAATGCGCGCTTCCAGCAATGAGGAAAAGTATTAGTATTAAGGCATAGAGAGTAGAGCTGAACGAGGACAGGCGCTAACTCGGAAGCACACTCCCTCAGAACAAGAGGGGGAATGCCATCCGGGACACTGGCCTTCCTGATGTTCATAGATTTCAAGATCCCATGCACCTGATCATGAGTAATTACAAGTAGAGACATGGGATACCTGAGAGGAGAAGAGTAGGAGGAGGGATGCCAGAATCGAGCAAGGTGGAATTAGATGAGAAAAGGAGGCCGAAGAGATTAGCCTTTTCAGAGGGAGTATTTGCAATAGAACCATCAAATCGAATAAGAAGAGGAAAGGCAGATTTACAGAAATTATTAGAGATATTTTTGACAAGAGCCCAGAAATTTTTATCAGTAGGAGAGCATGGAGGTCAGCGCACTTTCTTTTTTGTGAAAGCACTCTTAAGTTCGTCGAAGAACATCCCTGCAACGATTCCGAGCTGATTGAAAATTAGCAAGAGTGATAGGAGAAGGAGAGTTTTTTCCATTCACAATAAGCCTTGTCTCTCTCCCAAAGGACAAGAGAACAGTTGCCATCGAACCATGGATTTTGAGGAGAAAAATTTTAGTTGAAGTTGGAATGAATCTGCCCATCATATCAAGGATCACAGCCCCTACCTTTTCAGCAGAGACAGAAGCGTCCCCCAAGATAAAGTAAGATTCACTCCAATGATAGGTAGCAAAGAAGAGGCGCATTGTCCCCCAATTAGCCCGATTAAAGTGCCAGAAAGTACGTGTAGGGCAAGGTGGAGCTGCTGGAGAGAAAGCATTATAACTAAGAGCTACAAGATTATGGTCAGAGTTACCAATAGGAGGGAAAATGGTGTATTTATAACTAGAAGGAGTAGTAGTAGTAGTAGAGCATAAATCAAGCGCATTCAAGAACTGGTTAGAACGATCTGGGATATGTGTGGGATCCCTAATCAACTGCTCCAGATCGTTGAGAATGCTGAGTGATTTGTCCTTCCTCCCACCTGTATCAGTATGAGAGGAACCCAACCATTCAGTGTGGTGTAGGTTGAATTCCCAAAAATAGAGGACTTCAACATTTGGATGAGAAGACGTAACAGTCTAGTGAGAAGTAGTAAGATATTGAAAAATAGTATATATAATATAATATATATATATATTAATATATATAATATATATATATATATATATATATATATATATATATATATATATATATATATATATATATATATATATATATATTATATATATTATATATTATATAGATCACCACTTTTGGAAGGTGCCAGTGCCATGTTGCAAGTCAATCAATGGTGCATGCAGCATTGCATCATGTTGCAAATCAATGTTGCATGCAACTTTGCATTGGGGACGAGGTTTACCCCTCCACGCTCTTTC
>SEYY01002962.1:205000-212500 GCA_009176605.1 Armadillidium nasatum | reverse complement strand
AAGAGAAGTTATTTACTTAACGACTCCAGAGTGCAACGTTATGCATTCTACAATTGAATCTCTACTTTAGAGAGTCAAACTGATATTTTTATTTCAATTGTCATTCACGAAAGAATTTTTACATTTTTCTATATGAAAACCTATTTAGATTTCAATAAGAAGTCTATATTATATCTGTATTTCAAGGGGAAGTTAATTACTTAACCACTCCAGAATACAACGTTATGCCTTCAATTTTTCAGTCCCTATTCAGTGAGTCAAATTGATGTTTTGCTAAAATTGTCATTCATAAAGGAAAGTGTCATTACATTTTCCTATAGCATACTATTTGTATAGTCTATATTAGGGATGGAGCGATACCAAAATTTTTACCGATACCGATACCTAAAAATTACCCGATACTTACCGATACCACTACCGATACCGATACTTTACTCTTATCCAAAAAATTTGCCGATACCGATACAGTATCGGAAAATACGCCGATACCGATACTTCACTCCATCCCTAGTCTATATATATATTGGATTAACAATACCTAAGTTAATTCTTGGAAAGAAATTTGTCATTATATTTTTCATAACATCATTAAGACCTTAAATAAACATATCAATTCCGGAAGTAGTGTGTTCTCAAACTAAAAGTTGCTTTAATAAAATCTTTTAAGCTACCATTTTTTTTTTTTCAATTAACCAGTCTGACCTTTTTAATTAAGCTAGGAGTGAGATAAATATTATTATATATATATATATATATATATATATATATATATATATATATATAATATATATATATATATATATATATATATATATATATATATATATATATATATATATATATATATATATATATATATATATATATTATATATATATATATATATATATATATATATATATATATATATATATATATATATATATATATATATATATATATATATATATATATATATATATATATATATATATAGATATAGAGAGAGAGAGAGAGAGAGAGAGAGAGAGAGAGAGAGAGAGAGAGAGAGAGAGAGAGAGAGAGAGAGAGAGAGAGAGAGAGAGAGAGAGAGAGAGAGAGAGAGAGAGAGAGAGAGAGAGAGAGAGAGAGAGAGAGAGAGAGAGAGAGAGAGAGAGAGAGAGAGAGAGAGAGAGAGAGAGAGAGAGAGAGAGAGAGAGAGAGAGAGAGAGAGAGAGAGAGCTATACGTATCCATACATAGGGTTTGTAACATGATTTTATATTTTACTTCTCAGATAACTTTAATTAAAGATGACTGTGATGAAAGGGCAACAAAGGATCGAGATCATACTGATGGCCGGGTCAGGAAGTAGTGGCAAGATAGCAAGGGAATTCAATGGGAAACATAGAACGAACAACACAACACGACACTGTGACAACTGACAAGGCTTATTAAAAAAGTTTCAAAAGACTGAAAGCGTTGCATGTCAACAAAGAAGTGTGGCACAACGGGTACGATACTCACGGAACTCCCAAAAATGTACACGACTTTAGTCTAGTGATATCAGGAGCATTTTAAAGCAAACATGTAGCATCCTTGCTAGTTGTATATGACGCAGAGTTTTTATGAAGATGACCAGGAGAGAAGGATAAAATCTGTGAATTGGCAGTCAGCAAATTGAAAGAGCATGCAAACATTTCATTTATTATCTTGTTTACCGATAAATCAATTTTTCATATCAATGGAGAGGTTAATAGCCAAAACGTACGATACTGGAGTAATGCTAACCTTCCTTCACTTGATAAGTCCGACAAAGTCGCAAGGTGCTATTAAACTGTTGGAAGTGCTGGGATATAGAGTGACAGAATTATTGAACAGTTTACAACCACAGGTAATCTTATTGCAGAAAATATATTCACATGTTGCAAGAAACGATATTCAAGAAACGAAGATTGTGATTTTCCAGTTTACTTCCAGAAAAATAGGACTCCTCTTATTATGGCATTCACGCACGCCATTGGCTGGATCAGGTGTTTCTGCGTGGTCCTGTGTAGTGGCCTCCCAGATCCCTAGATCTCACCTCCTTTGATTTTTTTTTTATTTAGGGACACGTGAATTCCCTGTGAATCGGGAAAAGATACGATAGATAAATCATCTTAAAGGGCGTATTGAAAATGCCATTACCAGCAGAACTCCAACAATACTAAGGCTTGTTCATCAATAATGGCGGATACGTCTTCAGTTCTGTTTAAAAACAATGGCAACCATTTGGAATATATAAAAATAAAACGATTTTTCATAAACCACCTTGTATTTATTTCCCCTACGTATGATTAATTATGGCCCATCCTCTTTGTCTGTCTCTGTATATATATATATATATATATATATATATATATATATATATATATATATATATATATATATATATATATATATATATATATATATATATATATATATATATATATATATATATATATATATATATATATATATATATATATATATATATATATATATATATATTATATATATATATATATATATATATATATATAAGGTTCCCTAGGAACAAATCTCTGACAATATATATATATATATATATATATATATATATATATATATATATATATATATATATATATATATATATATATATATATATATATATATATATATATATATATATATATATATATATATATATATATCATGAAAATGAAAGTGTCTGCAAACAAGAGTCTCAAATTGTACAGTTCACAAGTTACAGTAACTCTAAATTAATACCAACTCCAGAATAGGAATGCTTTAAAGGAAAATCCTTAATAGTGACCCCCTCCTATATTTTTCTGGAGCGAAGATTGGGCAGGATATTAGTAACGGAGTTTGATCCTCACTGTGAAGATGAATTTATATTTGGGGTATACTCGAGTAATGCCCATAGGGTTCTGAAACTTTGGAATAAATTTAAATATATTGTTTTTAAAGGTTGTGGGTTCAGTGTGTAAATGTTGTTAAAATATCAGTCACATTCAATCAGATTTCTTTCTTAAAAATTTACGTTTTTCCTTAAAATCTTGAGTTGGGTCTCAAAAATGTAAGTTTTTTCTTAAACATTTAAGCATTTCTTGATATTTTAAAGTTTTTCCTTAAAATCTTTAGTTGGGTCTCAAAAATGAAAGTTTTTTCTTAAAAATTTTATATTTTTTCTTGATATTTTTAAGTTGCTTCTTAAAATTTTGTTACTTAAAAATCTAATTTCTTTCTGAAAAATTTAAATAGTTTCGTAAAATTTTAAAGTTTTCTTTAAAAAAAAAAAAAAAAAAATCCAATATCAAACGATCAAAGAATTACAATCATTTATCCACTTGTATTTAGATTATTATTATTATATTATTATTAATTATTATTATTATTATTATTATTATTATTTTAATAATTATTATCATTATTACTATAATAAGTATTATTATTCTTATTAATATTATTATTATCATATTATTATTATTATAATTGGATTCTGATTATTTTATTATTATTATTATTATTATTATTATTATTATCATTATTATCATTATTATTATTATTATTATTATTATTATTATTATTATTCTCGTTATTAGATTATGATTATTATTTTTATTATTTATTATTATTCTGATTATTATTATTATTATTTTTCTTCTTATTCTTATTATTATTTTTATTATTATTATTATTACAGTATTATTAATAATATTATTATTATTTATTATTCTAATTATTATTATTATTATTATTAAAATTATTATTAGATTATCATGATAATTATCATTATTATTATTATTATTATTATTATTATTATTATTATTATTACGATGATAATTATCATTATCATTATTATTATTATTATTATTATTATTATTATTATTTTTATTATTATTATGGCTTCCGTAATTATTAAAATAGATAATCCCAAAACCTAAATGGCAAATTAAAACGAAAGTCCTTAATTAATTTTTCAGTATATGAATTGATAAGAGAGAGAGAGAGAGAGAGAGAGAGAGAGAGAGAGAGAGAGAGAGAGAGAGAGAGAGAGAGAGAGAGAGAGAGAGAGAGGGTGTGGGAAAGAACGAGAGAGAGAGAGAGAGAGAGAGAGAGAGAGAGAGAGGGGGTGTGGGAAAGAACGAGAGAGAGAGAGAGAGAGAGAGAGAGAGAGAGAGAGAGAGAAAAAAAAAAAAAAAAAAAAAAAAAAAGAGAGAGAGAGAGAGGTACATAAATATAATAAGATAAAGATATATATAATATATATATATATATATATATATATATATATATATATATATATATATATATATATATATATATATATATATATATATATATATATATATATATATATATATATATATATATATATATATATATATATATATATATATATATATATAGTTCTCATGATCCTGCTGGAGAACTCGTCTTCCACTTTTTTATGGAGAATAACCTTGAGCAGTTGGTATATCTCACTACCCGTATCCCTGACCGTCTTGATGATGAACCCAACATACTTGATCTTTTCCTAACTTCTTATCAATATCCTTACACAGTTAAACTCTTTCCTCCTCTGGGTTCATCCGATCACCTTCTTATCTTTGTATCTTGTACTATCTCGTCAAGTTTTCCTCTAGATCGGCCCTAGCCTTCGGCGAGGAGACGTTTGTGGCACTTTGGTGCCACTAACTGGTCTGACTTGCAGTTGTACTTTTCTGAATTTCCAAGGAATAATTACTGTTTACGTAGGAGAGGTCCCTCAGAGTGTGTAGAGCGCATAACCGAGGTGGTTCTCTCTTGCATGGAGGCGTACATTCCATATTCTTCCCCTTCTACTAAACCTAACAAACTTTGGTTTAACTCTACTTGTTCTCGTGCTATCCGCCGAAGGGATGCTGCCTTCAGGGACTACCGTCGTCTTCAAACTCCAGAAACTCACGCAACTTATATTTCATTCCGTAATCGTGCAAAATTTATTCTACTTAACACAAAAAACTCATTTCTCCGTTTAAAATGCAATAATCTTTCTGGTTCTTCTTCCTCACACCCTTTCTGACATTTATAAAAAAAAAGAGTCAACTTTAACTTTGCTTCTTCGTTTCCTCTTTTAGTCTTTTCTGACGGTACAACTGCCTTTTTGCCTTCCTCTAAAGCTGAGCTCTTCGATCAAACTTTTGCCTCTCATTCAACTTTAGACGATTCCGGTGCTGTTTCTATTCATCTAACATCCTCCAACTCATTTATGCCTAAAATTAGAATTTCTGCTCTCCCTGAGTTTAATACTCAGAAGGCGTACGGTCTCTGGGGCATCTTTACTGTGGTTCTCAAAACTTGCGGTTCCGAGCTTGCACCCTGCCTTGTCAAATTGTTTTGTCTAAGTCTTTCTACCTCAACCTTCACTTTTTGCTGCAAACGTGCGCTTATTCAGCCAGTGCCGAAGAAGGGTGATTTCTCTCAACCTTCTAATTACTGTCCCTTTTCTTTAACCTCCGTTCTTTCTAAAGTTTTCGAATCTGTCCTTAACAGGAAGATTTGGAAATATCTCAATTCTTCTAATCTTATCTCCGATCGCCAGTATGGCTTTCGTAAGAAACGCTCTATTGGCGATCTTCTTTCCCTTCTCCCTGACTCTTGGTTCTCAGCTCTTCTGCATTTCGGGAAATATTCTGTGATGTGGAGCTGGATATATCGAAAGCTTTCTAAAGCTTTAATTCACAAACTTCCTTCCTTCAGTATCTATCTTTCTCTCCATACCCTTCTCTTTGATTTCCTTTCCGGTCATTCTACGGCAGCTGTTGTAGACGGTCACCGTTCATCCTTTAAATCTATTAATAATGGTGTTTCTCAAGGAACCGTCCAATCTTCAACACTTTTTCTGCTTTTCATTAATAACCTTCTCTCTCTATGCCGATGACTTCCACTCCTTTACTATTTTCAATTTGAAAGACATCCCTCCCAACAGCAGTTAATTGATGCATCAAGTATGGCTTTGGAGCAGCTGACCTCTGATTTATCTCGCATTTCAAATTGGGGCAGAGAAAACATGGTTGTTTTCAATGCCACAAAAACTCAATTCCTCCATCTCTTTACTTGACTCAATCTTTCACACTATTATATCTTCTTCGAAAACACACAACTCAAACCTTCATCTCTCTTTAATATTCTTGGTGTTTCTTTTTCTCGTTATATTTCTTGGAAAGATAACATTACTTCTCTTTTGAAACAACATTCTAAGAGGTTAGGTGTTCTGAGGCATCTTCAGAATTTTTTCACTCCAACCCAGTTGCTTGCTCTTTATATGGGTGTTGTTCGCCCCTGTATGGAGTACGCCTCGCACATCTGGGGTAGTGCCACACATACAGCTCTCCTGGAAAAGGTGGAGTCTAGGGCTCTCCAGTCTCTTTCTACCCGTCGAATTGTTGCGTCACTCTCTATACTATTGCTATTGCAATAGACACTGCTCTTCTGAACTACCTCCTCCATTGAGAAGGGCTTCTGCGATACGTCTTTCTACACAGTCTCATCCTTTCTCTGTCCAACTCTCTTACACCAGACGTAACCGCTATGCTCAATCTTACAAGTACTCTATTGGTAAAATGTGGAACACACTCCCTTCATCTCTTTTCCCAACTTCCCATGACTTGCACACCTTCAAACGCTGTGTATCAGGACATGTCGGCCTTTAATTTGACCAGGATTCCGATTCTCTCCCTATCTCTGGTGGAATTTTATTAGGCCTCTGGCCTTTTCCCACCAGAGGTGAAAATATATATATATATATATATATATATATATATATATATATATATATATATATATATATATATATATATATATATATATATATATATATATATATATATATATATATATATATATAGACGGTAAACAAGTATAGGATTTTGGAAGAAGATTTTTGTCCATTTTTTATCAGTTTTCCAAAGAGAAGGAGACAAGGATCCGTTCATTTATATTGGCTTTATTGTGGTCTTTGGAAGGCTTCGCTGTTCACGGGAGAAAAACGATTGCCGTGTCCCTTCAAAATTTCTAATGACCAACGGAGACACTTATCAATATATGAATAACCTCCGTCAGCTTCTTCGTCTGGCTTTTCAACCCTTTTCAACAAACTATGTTTTCAATCTATATATATATATATATATATATATATATATATATATATATATATATATATATATATATATATATATATATATATATATATATATATATATATATATATATATATATATATATATATATATATATATATATATATATATATATATATATATATATATATATATATATATATATATATATATATATATATATATATATATATATATATATATATATATATATATATATATATATATATATATTCTCATATTTGTGTGTGTGTTTATATAGCGTTGAAATATTTAACACATTTTAGTAGAATAAAATTTTATTCAAAACTTTATTACTTGAATATTAAAACAGCTTAATTGCATTATTAATTAGT
>SEYY01002962.1:185000-200000 GCA_009176605.1 Armadillidium nasatum | reverse complement strand
AATAATAATAATAATAAAATACACATTTATTTACTCATCTATTCAGCAATCCAGGTCCAACAAATATATTCCCTATATTCAGCAATTCTCTGATGGTTCTCATTATATTCGCTGCAATAATTCTACTCTTCAAACAATTCGTATACTTTTACAGGTGATTCTTCTATCTTAAAACACGATCATTTCAACCTTACCTATCTATAATATAGTCACATCACTAACACAACTTAATAACATTATAAAGCATATAAAATATAATATATATATATATATATATATATATATATATATATATATATATATATATATATATATATATATATATATATTATATATATATATATATATATATATTAAACATCGAAGTTTAAAGTTTGCTACAGGAAAAATTTAGTGTGTTAGCAGACTTTAATTATTACCATATATATATATATATATATATATATATATATATATATATAATATATATATATATATATATATATATATATATATATATATATATATATATATATATATATATATATATATATATATATATTTTTATTTTGGAAAACAGTTGAGACAATTCAAATATATTTAATTAAATTGATATTTTAATCTAAGTGATAATTATATATTCAAGGAAATTCAATTTATATTCAAAAATGGATGTGTCAGTTTATTTGTGTACCAAAATATTTACTGAAATCTATAAAATAAAACAAGTTTTTTATTATTAAAATTTACGAAAGCTTTTGATTCAATTTATCATAATATATTGTTAACCAATATTAACGACTCTAACTTATAGTGGGTTAAAAACCTAACTCTAAAAAAAAGATCTCAATACTTTAAACTGGGTATTTGGTAGTTCATATCAAATAAATATGCAACCACTCAAGGTTCAATACACTGAAAATATTGTCCTAACGAATCGTTGGGACAAGTGGGGAAAATGTCAGGTTAAAAATTTCAATAGGGAAAAAGACATGATAAGCATAAGAAAGTCGCTTTACAAATATATTTTCTAATAAAAAAATAACTGAAAAAAATTTGTTGCCACATTACTGCTACTTGTCACAACGATTCGTTAGGACAATTTTTTGTACTGTACTGGGTACGTTTAAAGATTTGTATCGATCCAAGTGAGGATACTACACAAATTTACAAAATAACTCAATAAAACTTCAAGCATCGAAAAACTATAATTTTAATTTAATTTTAATTTAATATATATCAGGGTAATTATTTTGTTACACACGCACAAACAAACACACACACACACACACACACACATATATATATATATATATATATATATATATATATATATATATATATATATATATATATATATATATATATATATATATATATATATATATATATATATATATATATATAAATAATGTTTTGTGTGTGTAGTTTATATGTTCTTGTAGTATATTGTTTAATAAATAAACTTTTAAATAGTTTTAGAGCAATTCAGCGAAGATTTGGTGATTCGGGGATCCATTAAATTCAAATGAAATTCTCTAAATTTTGAGAGAACGAAATCAAATCAAAGGTTTTTCACCTTTTAAAGTTTTACATAATTTTTTGATTAAAAATTTAGAAAAATAAAAATTCCTCTTTGTTGTCTGAAAATGAGGTGCATATTTATATATATATTTTTTTTTTTTTTTTTTTTATGTCTCCTCCGGTGGGCAAAGGCCCAAGGCCTACCAATATCCACCGGAGTTGGGAAGCAATCGGATTCGGGGTCGCTAATGGCCGACGTGACCCGATACACGGCGTTTAAAAGTGTGCAAGTCAAAGGAAGTTGGGAAAACAGATAAAGGGAGTGTGTTCCAGACTTTACCAGTAGAGTACATGTAAGATTGAGCATAGCGGTTAAGTCTGGGGTCGGAGAGTTGGACAGAGAAAGGATGAGACTGTGTAGAAAGACGTGTCGCACGAGCCCTTCTCAGTGGAGGAGGTATGCGACGTGAGAGTTCAGAAGAGCAATGTCCGTTGTAATAGCGATAGTATAGAGAGAGTGACGCAACAATTCGACGGGAAGAAAGAGATTGGAGAGAGTTAGTAAGAGCAGGAGAGTTGATAAGACGAAAAGCCCTAGACTCCACCTTTTCAAGATGAGCTGTATGTGTGGAACCCACCCCAGATATGCGAGGCGTACTCCATACAGGGGCGAACAACACCCCTATACAGAGCAAGCAACTGGGGTGGCGTAAAAAAAACTACGAAGGCGCCACAGAACACCCAACCTCTTAGAAGCTTGTTTAGAAAGAGAAGTAATGTGATCTTTCCAAGAAAGATCACGAGAAAAAGAAACACCGAGAATATTGAGAACAGATGAAGGTTTGAGTTGAGTGTTTTCGAAGAAGATGTCATAGTTGTGTGGAAGATTGTGTCGAGTAGAAAGATGGAGGAATTGAGTTTTTGAGGCATTGAAAACGACCATGTTTTCTCTGCCCCAATTTGAAATACGAGAGATAGATCAGAGGTCAGTTGCTCCAAGGCAATCCTTCTTGCGTCTAATAACTGCTGTTGGGAGGGACGTCTTTCAAATTGAAAGGAATAATGAAGGGTGGAGTCATCGGCATAGGAGTGTATAGGAGACGAAGTAATAGAGAGAAGATCATTGATGAAAATTAGAAAAAGAGTTGGAGAAAGGACAGATCCTTGAGGAACACCACTATTTATAGATTTATAGGAGGAACGGTGGCCGTCTACAACAGCTGCTATAGAACGACCAGAAAGGAAATTAGATAGGAGGTCACAGAGAGAAGGATAGATTCCGAAAGAGGGAAGTTTGGAAATCAAAGCTTTGTGCCAGACTCTATCGAAAGCTTTCGATATGTCTAGCGCCACAGCGAAAGATTCACCGAAACCCCGAAGAGCGGAGGACCAAGAGTCAGAAAGTAGGGAAAGAAGATCACCAGTAGAACGTCCTTTACGAAAGCCATACTGGCGATCAGAGATAAGATTGGAAGAATTGAGATGTTTCCAAATCTTCCTGTTAAGGATAGATTCGAAAACTTTAGAAAGAACGGAGGTTAAAGAAATTGGACGATAGTTAGAGGGTTGAGAAGGGTCCCCCTTCTTCGGTACAGGTTGAATGAGCGCACGTTTCCAACAAGAAGGGAAGATCGAAGTAGAAAGGCAAAGACGAAATAGTTTACCAAGGCAGGGTGCAAGCTCAGAAGCACAAGTTTTGAGAACCGCAGGAGGAATACCATCAGGACCATACGCCTTCTTAGTGTTAAGCTCAGAGAGAGCAGAAATGACATCTTTAGAAGAAATTACAATGTTAGGCATAAATGAGTTGGAGGGGGTTGTAGGAGGAGGAATAGCTCCGGAATCGTCCAAGGTAGAGTTAGAGGCAAAAGTTTGAGCGAAGAGTTCAGCTTTAGTAGAAGGTAAAATGGCAGTTGTGCCATCAGAAGATACTAGAGGAGGGAAAGAGGAAGAAGCAAAGTTAGAGTTGACATTTTTTGCGAAATGCCAGAAAGGGCGAGATGAAGAAGAACCAGAAAGATTATTGCATTTGCGGCGGAGAAAAGAGTTTTTGGTATCTCGAAGAATAGATTTTGCACGATTCCGGGATGAAATATAAGTTAGCATGAGTTTCAGGAGTTTGAAGACGACGGTAATCTCTGAAGGCAGTATCCCTGCGGCGGATAGCGCGAGAACAAGCAGAGTTAAACCAAGGTTTGTTAGGTTTAGTAGAAGGGAAAGAATATGGAATGTACGCTTCCATGCCAGAGAGAATCACCTCGGTTATACGCTCGGCACACTCCGAGGGACCCCTCCCACGAAAGCAATAATCATTCCATGGGAAATCAGAGAAGTACAACCGCAAGTCTGACCAGTTAGCAGCACCGAAGTGCCACAGACGTCTCCTCGCCGAAGGCGGGGGCCGTTCTTGCGGAAGACTTGAAAGAGACAGAACAAGATACGGAGATAAGAAGGTGATCGGATGAACCCAGAGGAGGAAAGAGTTTAACAGTATAAGGAGAAGGATTAGAGGTTAAGAAAAGATCAAGTATGTTGGGTTCATCACCAAGACGGTCAGGGATACGGGTAGGGAGTTGCACCAACTGCTCAAGGTTGTTCTGGATAGAAAAGTTGAAGGCGAGTTCACCGGCTGGAGATTGAGAACTAGAGGAAAGCCATTGGCGGTGGTGAACATTGAAATCACCCAAAATGATGATTTCAGAGAAAGGAGAAGTGGATAGAATGTGCTCTATTTTGGAGTTTAAATAGTCGAAGAATTTTTTATAGTCAGTAGAATTAGGAGATAAATAGACAGAACAAATAAATTTAGTAGTAGAATTGCAAGAGAGTTTAAGCCATAAGGTAGAAAATTCATGAGACTCCAAATCAGAGACACGAGAGCAAATAACATCGTTGCGCACATATGCGCAACAACCGCCTTTGGCTGAAAATTGAGGATAGAGACAGTAGGAGGTAACAGAATAAGGTTTGCTGTCAGCACACTCAAGCACCTGAGTTTCGGTTAGAAATAAGAGATGAGGTTTAGAAGAAGAGAGATGGTGTTCGACAAAGGGGAAAATTAGAAAAAAGACCGCGAATGTTGCAGAAATTAATGAAAAAAGAAGACCGTGCATCGGGGCAAGCCGGACGCCGGGTCATGGCGGCACCATCCCCATCATCGGAGGCCGCCAACTCCCAAGTGATGATGGGGTGAGGGTGGAAGTTGAGGGGCATTCTTTGGATGCCGCCCCCCAAGCATCTCCGAGGCAGCTGTTGGTTTCGCCATTTTATTTTGCTTGGTTTTAGGTAATGTAAGAGTAAGTGCATGTAAAATGTGGGAACATGTGAAGAATTGGGGTGGAGAGGTAGTTGGAGCATAGACACTCCAGTGTGAGGCGGGAGTACGCTAGAGAACCCCTGAGAAGGTGAAACGCGAAAAGGAACGAACCAAAGGGCAACGGAGTGAAACGGAATAGTCTAGCCCATCCTATCACTCCGTGGGTTATGCCCAATGGGGGGTACTTGCATCGCCTTCGGACGGCGCTACGTCCTCCCCTATATATATATTAACATATATATATATATATATATATATATATATATATATATATATATATATATATATATATATATATATATATATATATATATATATATATATATATATATTATATATATATATGCGTGTTGTTAATATATATTGGTCGTTATTATATATATATATATAATATATATATATATATATATATATATATATATATATATTATATATATATATATATATATATATATATATATATATATATATATATATATTGTTTTTTGCGTGTGTGGTTTATTTGGTCGTATATATATATAATATATATACTATATATATATATATATATATATATATATATATATATATATATATATATATATATATATATTATATATATATATATATATATATATATATATATGTGTGTGTGTGTGTGTGTGTGTGTGTGTGCGCGTGTGCGATAGGACGATTATGAATTTTTTGACGATGATATATATGATATAAACGTATATTTTATAAATTTCCATTATTTTAATAAATTTAACAATTTTATAACAAAATAGAATTAAATTGTCTATTCTTTATTATTTAATCAAATATGCAAAAATATTTAATTTGAATTCATAGTACAGGGTGTTCCACTTGTTTTCGGCCCCAGAAATGCGCTTACAGATATTAAAGTATTGGTCATAAAATAATAAAATCAGCCACGAACAAACAGTGGTGTGTGAGAATCTTGACATCACACCAAGTGTTGGAAGTGATGGCTATTAGCATCAAGACATACCTCTACATGCTTTTCCATGTTACGAAGGTTGACGCCAACATACTAGGATTCAGAGCGTCGATTGTCTTCCGAATGTTGTCTTCCATTTGCACGAGAATACGTGATTTGTTACGATACTCTTTTCCCATTAAGCATATCTCACAGGAAGAAATGCGGAGGGGTAAGGTCAGTTGACCTTAGTGACCAGAGTCCCTTGGAGATGACTCAAATTTCAAAGAAGGGGTCAATTTCATACATGCTGTCGTTGGAAGTGTGGTAAGTGGAGCCATCCTGCTGAAAATATCCTGTACGAAGTTTGTCTTCATCCAAATGATTTAAGAACTCAATGAAGATGCTCATATGAGTAGTACTTTGATATCTATAAGCGCATATCAGGGGCCAAGGGCGAGTGGGACACCCTCTACATTAGCATCTTGAGAACGTGCAAAAATCTAGCACTTTAAAAATAGGTCACTTAATAAACTGCAATGCAGAAACAATCTTTTCTCCAGTTTCTGGAGTAATTCGATTTTGTCCTAGAAAGTATATTTGGACCCTACTACTAAACAGTCTTTCACTCTCAATAGAATTTATATATATTATGTCAATATATGTAAATTAATCGGCAGAAATTTAATGACGACGATGACGATTGAGAAAAATATGCCGATTTTGCCGATAACGATAACGATCAATCGTTCTATATATATATATATATATATATATATATATATATATATATATATATATATATATATATATATATATATATATATATATATATATATATATATATAAAAGGAGTGGAGGCCTTAGGGAACTAGACCAAGAGGAAGACCCAGGAATAGATGGAAGTACTCAGTGGAATACTCGCTAAGAAGACATGAAATGACCCAGATAATAATTGATGTATGGGAGCGTTTTGGAGGACAGGGAAAGAGATATATATATAATATATATATATATATATATATATATATATATATATATATATATATATATATATATATATATATATATATATATATATATATATATATATATATATATATATATATATATATATATATATGTGAGATTGTATCAAATATATTGTTCAGTAGATTTTATTTACCAAGTAGAAAGTTTACAAAAAATTTGAAATTATTATTTTATTTTTATTATAACAAATAACATTGCCAAAATTCTTGCCAATATTTACTTGTTATTTTATCTTTATTGACAAGATGTAACATTGCCAATTTCTTTCTTATTAACCAAATGCAGTTCACATAATAATAATAATAATAATAATAATTATAATAGTAATAATAATAAAAATAATAATAATAATAATATAGTAATAATAATAATTATTATTATTATTATTGATGCTAATAATAATAATAATAATAGTAATAATTATATAATATTATTATTATTATTATTATTATTATTATTATTATTATTATTACCATGAAGATTATCATCGCTTTATGTTAACAATAATAATAATAATAAAATAATAGTAATAATAATAATAATAATAATAATAATAATAATAATAAAAAAATGGTAATAGTGATTATTTATTATTATTTAATGTATTATTTAAACATGTAAATGTACCATTTCTTGAATAAAAGATTTGTGAATTATTATTATTATTATTATTATTATTATTATTATTATTACCATTAACTTGAATTTCAATACCTTTCATTAAAACTTCATAAATAAGAAATAATTATTTAAATGACCTGACTGGGATTTAAAAATACTGGAAATATGTTTAACATTTTAACTGGAAAAAAAGGAAAATTTTTTATTAAGGAATTTCAAATACGGTTCTGTCTATCTATGTATCTATCTATCTAATCTCTCTCTCTATCTAATTTATCTATGTTTCTATATCTATTCATCTCTCTCTCTCTCTCTCTCTCTCTCTCTCTCTCTCTCTCTCTCTCTCTCTCTCTCCTTATGAGTTTTCTAAGAGCACCAAAATCAAATATTGATGAATCATTTCATTAATCATTAATGAACAAGTTCTTCATTATATACACCAATGTAATTACTATCCTTAAATAAAAGCAACAAACACACTAAACGTTCACGTATTACGTATTAAATATGCATATAAATAAGAGAGAGTTTAATTCTATGAAAAAGATACAGAGAGAAAGAGAGTGAAAAATATAAGGTTAGAGTAAGGTCATTAATCTTTGGAAAGAAACGAAATTTATTGCACGAAAACCAGTCAAGAATGTGAGGGACGTGAAAAGTTATTTTAAAAAGTGTTAAAAAAAAGTATTCGAGAGAAAAGGAGCTCGTTTGTTTATTAATGAAACGTTTTCCTGAAAAGATATATTAAAAAGTTTTGGGTGAAAGGTCTCTTCACTTGGAATGTTCTCTTGACGGCCAGGTAATAGAGAGTCTTCAGTCTTCAGAACTCTTTCTACTTGTTTTATTATAATACTTTTAATATCTTCGCTTCTTTTCACATTATTTTCAGTGGAAAGTTTGTGATGGGATACTTTAATTCATGTTATAATATTCAATTAATATTATAAATCTTTAACATATATGGGTTGAAGATTTTGCATGACAAATATTGTTAACTCTATTGATGAGAATTGTTTATTAAAAGAAGGTAGGTTCGTGCTACTTATTGAACACCGTCTGTATTTGTGCTTACTCAATATTTTGTGGTCATCAAAGGTGATATAAACTCTTTGTTTATCATCACTCAAGGGTCTGGGGGTACGGAAGAACTCCACTACGCTAGACAAAGGTTCGTCTGCCATGCATTTGTACCTTCAGATTTATAGACCACATACAAGCGGATTATGGGATTCTAGGATCCTAAGAACCTAGAGAAGCATTCTAGGTAAGTTCCTCTCCTAGAACAGGACCAGTGAGAGGAAATTTTTTTTCCTTATCATTTACAACATACGTTTGAAGTTAAAAATTTAATCAATAATTAAAATAGAATCACCTCGTCATATTTGACAATGAAAAAGTATGCTGCAAAAAGTGTCCTAACGAATCGTTGGGACAAGTGGCAAAAATGTGACAGTAAAATTTTCAATAGAGAAAAGACATGTGAAGAATAAGAAAGTCGCTTCACCGATTTATTTCTTAATAAGAAAATAACTGAAAAAATTTGTTGTGACACTTTTGCCACTTGTCCCAACGGTTCGTTAGGACTATCTTTGTAGTGATATAGTTACTTTCGTTTATTTCTGTGTCAAACACATGTTCATTATAATAGGGTTTGGGATTTCATATCCTTATTTTTGTGGATGTTTTCGTTGTTATAATGGAAGTGCGAATGAGCATGTCGGGCATTGACTTAAATATTTAAGAATTTAAAATTTTGAGTAATATTATAATGTTGTAGCAATAAAAAAAATGTTACAATGTTGAAAATATTTTTTAGTAAAAAAAATATTTTAAAATAAAATAATAAATTAGGTAAAAAATTATTGAAGGCGAAATCCCACAAATAGACGATACAAACCACGAATAAACAACACAAACCACAAATTATGTCACAAAATCCCAAATAAAAACACTAATTACAACTTAAAATATTAATACAAATTATACTAAAAAATACACAACAAAATCCACGAATTACATCTCAAAGTACCCAACAAAAAAACAAATTACTCATCAAAATACACAACACAAATTATACTCCAAAATAGATAACAAAAAACACAAATTGCATTGCAACACACACACACACAATACAAACCACAAATTGAATTACAAAATACCTAAATTAAAAAACAAAAATTAAATGTCAAAATACACTACACAAATTATACTCCAAAATACACAACATAAAACGCAAATTGAATTCCAAAAACACAAACCACAAATTACATCCCAAAATACTCAAAAAAAATACACAACACAAATTATACTCTAAAATACACAACAAATACCACAAATTACATTCCAAAACACACAACACAAACCACAAATTACATCTCAAAATACCCAACTAAAAACATAAATTACGCCTTTCAATGCACCACACCAATTGCACTCCAAAATACACAACATAAGCCACAAATTACACTCCAGTTAAAATGAATTTTACCAAACATACAAATCATGTTCCCTAAGACGTTGAAAATCACTCGTACAACAGAACGTTGCTTAAGCTGTGCTAGCTTGTTAAGTCCGAAAAAATATGAAAAATAATGTTTTTATATCATTCATTCTCTCTCTCTCTTTTCTTTTTTTTTTTTTTTATATAAATCAGAGCATATTTCTAGCTACACCTCCTAACTCAGAGTAATCTCCTAACCCCAATAAATCAATGGGAGAGACATCTAGCAACACAGTAAGGTTCTAAATATTTAAAACGTTTATTCATTCTCCTGTAAAACGTTATACTTTGATTTAAGAGTTCCCACAGCTTAAGCGACGATGAAACAGAATCAGTTTGCATTTCCGTCTAGAGAATAAAGAAACATATTGAAGCATGTAAAGGAAATCCCTTTTCATATTCACAAAATCGTTCCTCTGTCGAAATATAAATTGCTCAAATTAGTATCTGAATTCAGAAACGTCGGTTTCTCTTATATTTCCTAATTTCTGTTATATATATATATATATATATATATATATATATATATATATATATATATATATATATATATATATATATATATATATATATATATATATATATATATATATATATATATATATATATATATATATATATATATATATATATATATATATAAATAATAAAAAAGTTTACCTTTTTGTTTTTTTTTAAATAAAAATATTTTTTAAAAAAAATTATATAAGTACTCTATTTAATAGAAAGATAAATAAAAATATAAATAAATAAAAAATAGTCAAATTCCATTCGGAAAAAAGCTTAACAAAACTTTGCCCGTCTACAGATGTGAAGAAAACTTTTAAAAACTTTGTCTATATACAGATATGAAAAAAGTTTAACCAAAGCTTTGTCCATATACAGATGTCAGCTTAACAAAAATTTGTTCGTATACAGATATGGAAAAAACTTTGCCTATATGCAGATAAGAAAAAACTTATCAAAACTTTGCCGATATACAGATTTGGAAAAAATTTAGCAAAACTTTGCCCATATACGGATATGAAAAAAACTTAATTAACTTTCCCCTTACACACATATGAAAAAAACAACAAAACTTTGCCCTTTTACAGATATGAAAAAACAACAAAACTTTGCCTTTATGTAGATATAAAAAAAAAATCTTCACATACTTTCACATTTATCATATCTGCTCATATGCAGATATGATAAAAACTTAACAAAACTTTGTTCGTATACAGATATGAAAAAACTTTGCCCATTTACATATGTGAAGAAAACTTAACAAAACTTTGCCCATATACGGATATGAAAAAAAACTTAATTAACTTTGCCCTTATACACGAAAAAAACAACAAAACTTTGCCCATATACAGATATGAAAAAACAACAAAATTTTGCCTTTATGCAGATATGAAAAAAAAATCTTCACAAACCTTTGCTCATATGCAGATATGATAAAAACTTAACAAAACTTTGCCTGTATACAGATATGAAAAAAAATTAACTCTCTTTTAAAGCATTCTAAATAATTTTATTTCTCTAAAAACAAAGAATTTGGCAATTCTTGTAGAATAAAGTACAAAAAAATTAAATTTTACAGTGGAAGACACTATAACTTTTGTACTGCAAAGAAATTTTAACGAATTCAAATTCTCTTAAATGAAAATATACGACCTAAAGATATTGAATTAGAAGAATTATTCTCAAAAATAGTGGGACGGAATGAGTAAGTGGTTTTTGTGTTGCGAAAAATGGCTCTATTAGTTATTAAAGCTCTTCCCAGTTTTAGTGGTTTGATTTAGTTTAAAAAATTGTTTCTAGATTTTAGTAGTATAAAGGGCACTTTCGGGGGTGCCAGATTTAGCTACCTCGAAAAAATCTGGCAACCTAAGCCTATCGGCCTTTTCTTCATTTGCGTGCAATGCTGCATTCTCAGGTACCTTCCTGATCTTTTCTTTGTTGGTTCACGGACCCACGCAGACCCTTGGACCCCCAGACCCTCAGATTCGAACCAATTTCAGCCGGACTGAACAGCAAAGAAAATGGTCAGGAAAGAGAGTGAGGTGAACGCAGCGATTTTGCAAACTCAGGTAACTTCCTGATACCATTTTTGGGGGTTCACTAATGTTTTTTTTTTTTTTTTTTTTTTAACTCCTTAAATGTTTCATTCTATTATTCTTTTTTTCAAAGAAGAGAGTTCTTTGCATGTCATGTTTTTTGATATATATATATATATATATATATATATATATATATATATATATATATATATATATATATATATATATATATATATATATATATATATATATATATATATATATATATATATATATATATATATATATATATATATATACAAGTTGAGATTGTATCATTCCAAAGATTTAAAATTGCACAAATTGACATACAGTTGAAAGAAAATACTTTTTAAATTCACAAAATTGTCGTTCTGTTTTTTAATCTTTAATATAATCAATCAATCACTCATACAGTTGTGCATACACACAAATATACACACGCACATACACGCGATACAGCAACAAAGGCATTCTAAAGAAATCGTCCAATTGTGATTGTGGTTTTAATACTGTTTTCCTTGAAAGCGAAAAAAAAACAACAAAAAATTCTGTCAACGATTCTAAACGAAAAAAATAAGGATTTCCGAATGATACGCCAAACATTTAAGTTTATCATTTTAACCTTTATATCCTTAATACATAAAGTTCATTATTTAAAACAAGAACTTATTGTTGTTTACATCTTTATTCTAAAACTAAATTACTAATGGTTTCTCATTAGTTTCATAATTTTAGTCTCTTTTTTTTTCTTTTCTTTTTTTTCGTTTTTTGGAAGCATTTTAATGAATATAGAAAACGAAGTATTTTGAATAATGATGCAATAAAAAAACGAAAAGATACATTTCTCCTATATCGCTTCTTCTCCTCATTATTATTATTATTATTTTTTATGTATATATATATATATACTTTTTAGTTTTACGTCTGCCTTGACGTGTTTCTTCATTACGCTGAAGTCCCGTCTCTGTGTGTCCCTTTCTGAACGGAAAATGTTTTTCTATTCTATCAATTTGGATGTAAAATATTTTGGCGTTGGAGAAGCATAATTTTGTGTAATATATTTTTGCATCTCTAGGGTGTACTTATATATATATATATATATATATATATATATATATATATATATATATATATATATATATATATATATATATATATATATATATATATATATATATATATATATGTGTGTGTGTGTGTGTGTGTGTGTATGTGTGTGTGTATGTGTGTGTTATTAATATTCTTGGTAAACATGAGTTTAAGTTAAGGATTTTTTGTTTATTTATTGTGAAGTCCATGTTTGGGGGACATTCAGTACTCTTAAAGAATAAAGTATGGGATAAAAACAATTTGTAGATGCAAATGCATGGCACACGAACATTTGTCTAAGGGCCCTAGCGCACCCGTGCCCCCTACCCCGACCCGTGAGAAGGTTAAAGAATTAATTCATTTCAATTTTGTAGGCCGTATAATCTATAAAGAAATAATAGCGCTATAATTATTCAGAGTATTCTTGATAATATCGCAAATATTAACGGCCCTAAAAGTGGTTTAGTAGGTAAACTTGATGAATTATTGTAAAAGAAACTGAACGAACTTCCATAACCTAACCTAACCTTTAAGATTTCATATTGGAAAACTGAACGACCCACCCATCATCTGGGCCAAGAAGATTCAGTGGGTTCCTTGGGCAAAAAATGCGTAGATTGTATCCAGGAAAAAGAACTTCAGATTCGGTTTGAAACTGGAAATTCCAATTACTGATGTATATAGACCACAGTAAGTGCTAAAGAAAGTTAGTAAAGATCAAAAACTTCTGTATGAGTATTACAAACAGATTGGTTCTGAAAAAAATACATGATATATTATTTGTTTATAAGATTGTTTCACTGATCCAGGCAGGATGGTTAACCCTTGAAACACAACTTCAATTGTATGCGCATAAACAAGCTATTCCTGTGCCTTAAAAAATTGGTCAAATTTATATATCAGATTTATATTCCAGCATAGTTTGAAATAAAATCATCATTCCTGGCTCTATGATTCTCCTCACGTCAAGTCTACTATATAATGAAAATAGAAAAGTAATACCTTAAAATACTACAGATATTTCGGTTACATCGGATACATCTTAAATTTCGTTCTTGAAAGACGCAAAAAGATTCTTCTAACAACGTAGATTTAATCTTTGGATATGATGACGTCATAGCGTTACCACACAAACTATTAGTCAAAGATGAAAATAATTGACTATGTAGCGTCATAAAAACAGTATGTCAATGAGGGTGAGAACAGGTATATGTAAGGTTTGATGACATCATGGAACCGTGAACAATAAGAATATTAATTTTCTGTTATTATTTTCTTTATGGCTATCGATGGGAATCGAATCCTACCCTGAATAACTTAACTACCACAAATACCACCATACTATTAAAAATATTTACGGATACTGCCTCTTAAAATAAAAATAAAATGAGAGTGATCTATGTGGAATGTAACAGAATTAAAAATATATATCTTATCACTTTCTCTCTTTATAATATCCTCGTTGTAACTTACGCTATAATGGTTGAATGGCTGAATGGTTGACTGGTTGTATGGTTGAATGATTGAAAGTTTGAATGTTTGAATGATTGAAAGTTTGAATGTTTGAATGATTGAATGCTTGAATAGTTGAATGGTGGAATGGTTGAATGATTGAATGATATAAATGGTTGAATGACTGAATGGTTGAATGGCTAAATAATTGAATGGTTAAATGGTTGAAAGCTTGATTTACGTGCATTCAAACTAAAATAAAGCCAGACAAGAACCGTTAAAATGAAATTTTGAATGTGTGGAAGTGAAAGAAAACCAGTAAAGCAGAATATCGTTCCAGACATTTGTTAGTAATACAAAATTGAGCATAGACGATAAACCTTGGGTCAGCGAAATCGTACAGAAAAAGAATGGGAATGCGTGGAAAAACGAATCGCACGAATATAGTTAATAACAGAAAGTACTCGATTAGAGGGGTTCAAAAGGTTTTTTTTTTAACAGT